>PVJC01026984.1:0-23680 GCA_004026665.1 Murina feae | reverse complement strand
AAAAAGCTAAAAGAGTTCATCACCACCCAACCAGTATTATATGAAATGCTGAAAGGTATCCTTTGAGAATGAGGAAGAAGAAAAAGGAAAGTAAAAATTATGAACAACAAATATATATCAACGAGTGAATCTAAGAATCAAGTGGAAAAAAAATCTGATGAACAGAATAAACTGGTGAATAGAATAGAATCAGAGGCATCGAATGGAGTGGACTGACAATTTTCGGGGGTTAAGGGTGTTGGGGATGCGTGAAGAGACTGGACAATAATTGTACACCTATGGATGAGGACAGTGGGGGGGCAAGGACAGAGGGTGGGGTGGGAAATGGGAGGAGGGGAGCTATGGGGGAAAAAAGAGGAACAACTGTAATAATCTGAACAATAAAGATAAATTTAAAAAAAAAAAGAGGGGTCTGGGGGCTGGACCCTGTTAGCAGAGGAGTAACTGCTGTGGGCACAGAATACACTTAGGTTCAACCATCCTGGAGGGAGGAGTTGGGGGAGGGAGACTGGTCGGAGGGGGTGATGTTGGAGTTGGACCTTGAGGATGGCTAGGAGTGTGCTTCTCCCGAAGGGGAGGGGAGCAGCAGAGAGGGGCCTGGCTGTTCAGGAGCAGCAGGTCCTCCAGGGTCCTGGAGAGCTGGGTGAATGGTGGGCGTGGCTAAGGTCACCTGGCAAAGGACAGCAGTGTACCTTTAGAAAGAGGCTTAAAGGCCAAGCCAAGGAGTTCCGACATTAACTTAGAGTCAGTCAGGATTCCTTAAGGGTTTCATTCATGTCCTGACATGGCCGTGCTTGTGCTTTTAAAGGATCTCTTTGACAGCCATGTGGAGGTTCCTCCAAAGTGGGGAGCTGCTATGAGCAGGAACGTGAGTTAGGAGTCTCCTTATTCCAAGTGAGAAAAGAGAAGGACTGGGAAGGGACTACAGCAGAGATCATGGAGGAGCAGGAGGAGCTCCAAAAGTAGGATTTATAGGACTTTGTAAAGATGAAAAGTGGGAAGAGTGAAGAATACAAGGACTTGTCAAAAAAAATAGTGCTTTAAGTTAGGGAGATGTTTTCTATGATGAAGCCTTTGGCCGAGGTTAGGCATAAAGAAGAAGGAGCAAGAAAGGGACAGCCCTAGCTGGTTTTGCTCAGTGGGTAGAGCATTGGCCTACGGACTAAAGGGTCCCGGGTTTGATTTAAAGGCACAAACCATGGTTGCAGGTTCCCAACCCTGGTTGGGGCATGCAGGAGGCATCCAATTGACATGTCTCTTTCACATAGGTGTTTCTCTCTGTCTCTCCCTCTCCCTTCCACTCTCTCTAAATATCAATGGAAAAACTATCCGCAGGTGAGGATTTTAAAAAAAGAAAAGAAAAAGAAGGGGACAGTCTTTAATTAGAGGCCTGTAGGGCATACAGACATGGCTGAGGGGAAGAAGCCAGCAAAAAGCCAGTGAGTGACTATAGGTAAGCATATTTACAATTTAAACAACCCAAGGAAGAAGTATGGTGTGAGTTCTCAGTCCTGCTGGCAAGCTATTGAGGGAAGGCCACAGTCAGCAGCGCCCCTGAACTCCTGCCCAGAGCCCCGAGGTCCCCCTTCGCCTGAGTGGACAGCCAGTGCCTGGCTCCTGGGTGTCTGAGAGAAGTGGGCTGTGTTAGGGCTTTACTTCTGGGAAAAGCCTGAGAAGGGGGATCAGACAGAATTGCCAACAGTCACACCCGGTGAGCCACATCACCCCTGCACCTGCATGTCTTCCTGGGAAAATGAAAGAACATCTGCCTTTAGGGGCTATGTGAGGCTTAATAACGTCCCACACATGAAAACACCAAACAGGAGTGTTGGGTGTTTTCGGGAGTGGCAGGTAGACTCTAGTTCATACCATTCCTAATAAGGGGTTCTCATCGATGAGAGTTCTTCTTTCTCAGAGGTCATTAGCAGCCCGACGGTGTTTGCTGGGTTCTGTGTTTCTGTGCACCCGTGATCATCTCTACACACAGCTCCCAGCATCCATGCCTGGAATCTTCCCAGCCAGGAGAGGGAGCCTCTACTGACTGCAGTGGCTTGATATTTAGTACAGAGCTAGACAGCCCAAGGGCTCAAAAACCCAGCTGCTGAATCCCCTCCTTCAGTTCAAGGTTTAGGGGAGCGAGTAGGGGAACCAAGCTTGGGAAAACAGCATGTTTCCCGTTAGAAAATTCCTGGTCTGCCCTCTCTCTTAGAAAGCCCGCCGTGGCCAGTCAGATCATTGGCCCACATTGACGTCCCATGAGCAGCAAGCCCCCTGGCACGGGCCCTGCAGAGGGTTTCTCTGCCTGCACACAGTTCCTGGCACCCAGCAATATTAAGCTAGCCCGGACTTGTATTTTCCCCATTGAAACACCACTCTGCTCGTTTTAGGAATCTTGCCTTTATCTTCCTGTGGCGATAACGTCTCCAAAATGCTTCCTATTGAAGAATTAGACTTAATTCATCCCAGGAATGGTAAGGGCAACGGGAGAGTTAAACATCAGTGGTGCTGGCAGCGAGCGAGGAGGCCTGACAGGGAGAAGACAGCGACAGCTGGCAGACTCTCTGCTGCTCTGGGAATCATGACCAAGCCCCTCAAGGCATCTGGCCAGTGCTTTGGACAAGCACACTGTTCAAAACACGTTTGCTGAGGAGGTGGACACATGAGGGTAAGAATGAATGGATTTAGCTCATTTCCTCAAGAGGCAAAGAGACACACGGACCAGCAATGGAAATGGACTTGGGAAGAGATAAACCAGGGACTGGCAGGGTGAATGTGGGAGCCGGCATGTATATTTCAGTGTGTGCCTGAGGCCCATCAGCCTTGGAAGCTGGCATCAACCTCACAGAATTCCAAATGCCTATGCCCCTTAACTCTATGCAAGACAGTGGATTTCAGAAGTTTGAGAAAATCATTTCTTAGAAAGACTTCTCACAGGGCTTGCCTTTGTCTGGGAGAGGCCAAGTAGGGAACTATTCTAGCAAAGCTACCCAGCCAGCTTTCTAACCTTGGAGCAGGGAATGAGAGCATCCTGGTGATGTTCTCTGGGCATCTCTTGAATTGGCTATTGCAAAGGTTGAATAGAACACGTATCATGATAACTCAGGTTTTCATGGGGCTGTGGTTTGTTTCTCTTGAGGAGTTTTGGGGCTCAGCTCAGTGTTGGGCTGTACGTTGGGTGGCAGAGTCAGTGGTGGCCACAGAGAAGCTGTGTCATGAAGGCAAGAGCTCTGCAGGGGCATCTGCAGCAGCAAACAGGTCGCAGGGTTAAGGAGCATCAGGTCAGTCAGGGTCCTTAATTTCAGGGACTTCATCCCTGCTTTTATTCTGTGGCCTTGACCAACTGAGAATTTTCAGGAGTATCCTACAAATTTTCAGGAGACAGAACAGGTCCACTCTCTCTCCCAGAGTGTAGGAATATTTCATCTTCAAGGAGATAGAGAGATTACATTTTGACTTTCTTAGCTGCTAATTCATTCTTTTGGTTAGCAATTTGTTTTCACTGTTATGAGTTGCTTAACTCTTACACACAGTGTAATTTGAACATGCAAAAGTGTATCATTATGTATATTTAAATGACCTAAGGAAATGTCCGTAGGCCCAAGTCCCATCATGAGGGACAGTGGGTCTAGAAGACCCTTGGCTCTCCTTTCCGAAGCCACTTCTATAGTAGGGAGACCTCCAGGCCAGGAGCTCAATGAGCCTCAATAAGAAAGAGTAGGAGCTCCTAGTTCCCTACTAATCTGAGGAAACAGTGGCCTACCTCATGTAAGAGGTACTGCCTACCCCACATGAGAGGTACTGCCTACCCCATGTAAGAGGTACTGTCTACCCCATGTGAGAGGTACTGCCTACCCCACATGAGAGGTACTGCCTACCCCACGTGAGAGGTACTGCCTACCCCACATGAGAGGTACTGCCTACCCCACGTGAGAGGTACTGCCTACCCCATGTAAGAGGTACTGCCTACCCCATGTGAGAGGTACTGCCTACCCTACATGAGAAGTACTGCCTACCCCATGTGAGAGGTACTGCCTACTGTTAGGTTTGATCGAGCAATTGAATTGATACCCCTCCCCCGGGAACTGGCTTTTCAGATCACTATGGACATTCCCTTTGACCACATTTCACTTGTGGTGACCACATTCCATTATCTCCCCTCCGGGTATGTGTAAAGAAGTCTCCGTCCAGGAAAAAGCCCACCAAAAATCCTATAAAAGCCGCTAACTCCCGTCACTGGGTGCTGGAGCATCTAGGATCAGCCACATGGTGTGCAGATGATCAAAAAAATTCATAAGCCCTCGCCACTCTGGCCTCGTGTGTTCCTCCTTTGGCGATCTAACACCTATTCCACATGAGAAGAGAGGCTAGGGAAAGAGAGAGAGGCTAGGGAAAGTGCAAATATGAGAAACATTGGAAGCATTGAACCCCGTGCCTAGTTTTGTGGAGAGTAAGGTATTAGGGAATCCTCATTGTAGGGGAGCCCTTGCTGATCAAATCAGGGAAAATGGGAAGAGGTTTATTTGAAAGAGACACTAAAAGTGAAGATCAAGAGGTGATTGCGAGGAACGGCAGTGCTGCTCACTCGCACTCCAGCCTCCATAGAGTGGGGCTGCTTTTTAACTGGTATCTTCAGAACTTCAGGAACCCAGTTCCCCTCAGTTGCAGTAGAAGAACGTCTACTAAGTTCCATTGCACAACAAATGACTTCAGAGGGAGATTCCAGGACAGGGGCTTAAAATTGTTAATCAAGCCAAGACTATTGAACCAATAACATCTTGAACAATTATGTATGCCCAGCACTGTGTTAAGCACAGCATGGAATCTATATATATAAAAGTCTATTATGCTAAGTGTCTGACCATCTGACCAGCTGCTATGATGTGCACTGACCACCAGGGGGCAGATGCTCAGAGCTGCCATGATGTGCACTGGCCATTTACAGAGAAACGGCACCGTGGACCTGGTGCCAACAAATCAACACTCAGCTTCCCCCAAGTGAGACATAGACTCTGCCACCACCCTGGAACAACACCCCACCAAATCGCAGCTAACACTGCTGAGAATCCATGGCACAAAATGCAGCCCACAGCACAGCCCAACCCAGAAATGATGGCTGTGGGCGCTGGGTAATGACATCATGTGGCAATGCCCTGCTTCCTCTCCCTAGCGACTAGCCTCCTTGGAGTTTCTTCAGCCCAGGAACCAACTTGCTTTAGAGCCAAGTGCAAACATTTCACACTTTAATCAAATGTCTGTGAAGCATTTTCCTGTGCCTCATCTCATTTGATCCTCACAGAAGTCCTGGAGTAGGTAGATAGGAGACTCGGTGGAATCCTATTTTCTTTTCATTAGCTGGGAAACGGAGATTTAGAAAGCTTAGAAACTTGACCCAACTGAAAAGAAGTAAGAAATTGTGGACCTTGAAAATGACTTCAGGTTTTCTCACTGCACAGAATATTGTCAAACCCTGCTGCAGTTAAATATTTTGCCCTTTGTTCTCCCTGTGTGATCTACAATAATAATCTGCTTTGTGTTGATATTTACTGCTGTGTTGCTGACAATTACCTAAAAGGGAAGGGGTGCTTCACTGGGCTGGAAAAAGTTTAGCTAAATAAAAAAGCAGGTCTAATTAAATAAGTTTATTCTATACCTATAAAAGGCCAAGTTGACTTGTGCATGCGCTATAAATATAAAGTTCTCGCTGATGCCAATCACACAGGTGTGTTTTGATCTGTCATAGTCAATCGTGAATTTGGTTGACACTTCTATTATAGAGAAAGGGCAAATAGGGATATTAAAATCTTTCTTCTAATTAGTTTCCTTTTAATGTGCATGAATTCGTACACTAGGCCTCTAGTATAGAGATAAAAAGGGTGTGAATCTTTCATCCAGGAGCCCTCAGCTAGTTAGAAAATAAGACTTATCCATCATAACCTGGCATTTAAGACCAAGAGCCAGGCCCAAGCAGCATGCTATGGAACTATGAGAGATAGACAGTGTCCAAGCTGGGAGATCTGCTAAAGTTTATTAGAGAAACTAAAATCTAAGCAGGATTCTCAAAGCCCTGTTTTGCCAAATTCCGAGTGGGGATTACAGTAAGATTAGTGATGCACTTGGCTGGGTGCAAAGTGTAAAGGAGTGCTAAAAAGCTCAGCAATCAAGATTAATAGAGTTTTAATTAAACATTTAAAAAAATGCAAAACGCTTATGATGAA
The DNA here is from genome assembly GCA_004026665.1 of Murina feae. NCBI lineage: Eukaryota > Metazoa > Chordata > Mammalia > Chiroptera > Vespertilionidae > Murina > Murina feae. The sequence goes on along the minus strand of PVJC01026984.1, from coordinate 17,465 downwards.
CAAAACATCAAAATTTCCATAAAGACAAGATGTTTGATTCATGAGCCTGCATTCTTAGACAATGGGAACAGTCATTTTCAATCAGCTCTTGGTCCCCTAACTGCAGGTTTTAAGAGACTTGACAGTGACCCATGAACAGATTGGGCAACACAGGGCTTTACTGAGTCATGCGTTTTGATGGCAGAACTTTTATTAACTTTTGCATCTGATTCCACATAAGAGGGCATATCTGACAAGTGTGCGGAGGTGTATGTATTTTTTCTTTTGCCTCAACTTCAATATGGCTTGACTTAACATGGCAGATTGGTAAAGAGGGAGGGACATGGGCTAGGAAGCATTAGAGTATTTCAGAACCACAGGGGTTATGAATAACATATATGAGAGGTTGTAATAAGTGAGAAGGCTGGAAAATTTAGAGTAGGAAACAAAACATGGAGGGCTTTCTAGACTGTTTTGAAGACATTTGGAATTAATGCTGTAGACATTTAAGAGACCGCTGGATGTTTCTGAACCAAGTGTGAGCACAGTCACTCGGAGCCAACTGTTGCAGAGGCAGGAGGGAGCAGCAGTCAGAGAGGATGAGGCAGGAAACACAATCACGGGAGAGCAGCCACCTAAAGAGCCAGGAGAAAGGAAGGCCATGCCATGCCACACCACACCAGGCAAGGTCCTCAATAGGCTGAGTGTTTCATAATATGCCTTCTGCAGGTAACACCTGTCACACTAACATTCCTGTGAGGACAGGCAATGCATGCCATCCTTGTTCCCAATGAGGACACAGCAGCCCCACTGAATTACTGTGACCTCGGGGGCTCCTTAAATTTCTAAGTGAAGGTGTAGTGACTTGCCTGAAGTCGGCCCCTTCCTTCCTGCTGTTCTCAGAACTATCTCAGGGCACATTTTAGCGAAAAGTCAGAACCCCACCTCAGATGTAGGAAAGGGGTGGGAAATCAACCCTTAGCAACTTTTTAATTTTTCTTTTCCACATAGTGAGAACACTAAGAAAAAAATAAAGCTTTTGCAAAATGTGGGCTGATACGGGAAAAGAGCTCCTTTTGTAAAATGCATATATTGTTAAACCGCACCAATTCTGATCAGTTTCCTGGGAAATCACAGGAGTTTCAGGGGGCAGGAAAGGCTGCCTTTACCTCTGTGATGAAACCTCTTGCTGTGAAGAGATCATGTAGACCAGATGGCAGGTTGGAGGTTCAAACTACATCAGGAGGATGAAAAAAAAATTTAAGTTTTGTCAAAAGTAAGGGCTACCCATTAATATCCAGTTACTAAGGGAATCAACACATATTTTCTAGTTGCACGTTAAAGTCTCAAAAGAAGTTCTCTTGAACAATATTTCTAGGAAGCATTATTCCAGTTAGAATATGATCTTGAAGATGTAAAATTGAATTATTTCCAAAAAACATAGTTCCATTAATGTAGACGGCCCTCTCTTCAAATGTCCTGAAATGCTAAGTTGGACTCAAATGAGACCAACTCACATTCTGAATATCAAGAGCTGTGGGGCTGCCACGGTGCTTAAGACCCTTGCCCCCCAGGAGAGCGAGCTAGCCTATTGGGAAGGTAAGAAGCAAAACAAGAGAAAACGTTACCCAGCAAAAGACTGGAACTATTATCTGTCTTAGCTCAGACTGCCACTAACAAAATACCAAAAACGGTATTTAAACAACAGAAATTTATTTTCTCACAGTTCTGAAGGCTGAAAGTCCAAGATCAGGGTGTCATCATGGTCCGGCTCTGCTGAGAAACCTCTCCTTGCCTTGCAGACAGCCACCATCTCCCCATGTTCTCACACGGTCCTTCCTTAGTCCTGTGTGAGGGGGGAAGGGAGTGAAGAAGGGGAAGGAGGGTAGGAGGGAGAGAGAGAAAGAGAGAGAGAAGCGCCCTGACTGGTTTGGCTCAGTGGATAGAGCAGATCTAAGGGTCCCAGGTTCGATTCCGGTCAAGGGCATGTACTTTGGTTGTGGGCACATCCCCAGTAGGGGGTGTGAAGGAGGGCAGCTGATCGATGTTGTTGTCTCAACGATGTTTCAAACTCTCTATCCCTCTCCCTTCCTCTCTGTAAAAAATCAATAAAATATGTTTTTTAAAAAAAGAAAGAGAGAGAGAAGGGAGGGTGAGAGGGAGAGGGAGGACTCCGGTATCTTACCTTATAAAAGACCTAACCTCATCAGGCCAGGGCACCTGTCTTCATGATCTCATCTAATCCCAACCACTTCTCCAAGGCCGCATCTCCAAATGCCATCACAACACCAGTTAGGGCTCCACCACATGAAGTTTGAGGGATGCAAACATTCAGACCATAACGTTATTGAAGATCACAGCTGTGGGAGATTGACTGATTGATGGACGTGAAACATACTAAAAACTTCTGAAACACAGGATGGAGAGATCATTGTGGATGAAGAAAGGTGCCGTGGAAGCCATCAAGTTTGAGCTACACTCTCAAGAAGGAGCTGACTTTTGGTTGGACAAAGAATCTCAGAAGCATATCTTAGGGAAGCCTAAGAAATGAACACCTTGAGCAAAGCCCAAATGAGAGTGGGCAAGAGGGAAGCAGAGGACGGGAAAGAATTTTCATGTTGAGCAGAAATGGGAGCTAAAGAATGAGGGGTGTGTTGAGTCGGGGGTGTGAGGAACTGCAAAGACCAGGTGTGTGTGTGTGTGTGTGTGTGTGTGTGTGTGTGTGTGTGTGTGTGTTGGGGTGAGGGGAGCTGGCTTCACCTTACTAGTGGTAGGAGAGAGCCCAGGGAAAGTGGCGATCCAGGAAGATGACAGGACTCTTCAGGGTAGATGGAGGAGACAGGTGAACTGGTAAGGGGTCTGCAAGAATGGCCATATTGTAGCTGGTAATTCCTGGCTGTGTTTTCTCTCTCAAAATTGAGGAGGTTGCACAACCTAGTAGAGTGTGCAAAAGCCCAAGAGGCTCTTTCAAAATCTTTGTCTCGTTCAGGCTAAGGAAATGTGAGAACAACAGGAGGAGAACCAAGAAGATGTCCCCAGCCCACAGAGAACATGAGCAAATGCCTCAAGGTGTTGGAGACATACAACCCTGATGAGATATATTGGTCAGAGAGGTTACTCTGGGGCTTACGCACTCCCTGATGAACATCTACTTTCAGCTCTGGCTGGGGAGCTCAATTGGTTAGAACATTGTCCCAGTATGTCAAGGTTGTGGGTTCGATCTCCAGTCAGGGCGCATACAAGAAGCAACCAATGTGTGCACGAATAAGTGAAATCAAACTGATATTTCTCTCTCCCCCCTTCCTCATACCTCTCCCTCTCTCTCTCTTTCTCTCTCTCTCTCTCAATAAATAAAAAGAAAATGTATTTTACCCTGCCTATCAGGAAGCATTAAGACACTCCCAATACATCTACACTTCTCTCCTATCCACAGGGGAAGTGAACTAGAGAAAACACAGAGAATTAGCCTGATTTTGTAAGATTCACTTTTCCACTAAAAAAAAAAAAAATCATTTTTCTATCCAAACAGGATATCGCTGGATGGTTCTCTGAAAATCATTTCACAATTCACATTGCTGAGTCAAATGCTCCTGAAATATATGACCATTCCTCCCCCGAGAGCCCTGATAACAGAATTTCATTATATTTGGCAAGGAAAGCTAGAGACACATCCTTTTAGGTGAAAGAGGACCTGATTAAACGGAATCGGCCAAACTCCACAGTTCTGTAAGCCCAAGTCAACATATAACAGCAAGTGATATCTGCCTCAATTTCCCCCACAAGTTTGTTACTTCAGTGCTTAGATATGGTGGAGATGTGGCCACTTCTGACACTAAAGCAGTGGTTCCTGGAGTGTGGTCCATAGTCTAGTTAGCCTTGTTCTGAAGACCCTCAGGACAAGAAGTTGTCTGGCAAGCCACCTGGCCGGAAACTGTGTCTGTCAAAGCAATAACATTATAATATCATGTCCTATCATGTGTCAAGTTACGTTCAGACCAAGACACAAGGTTCTATTTCTGACAGTCTCTACTGAAGGGTCTTGAGCCTTGCAAGCACCTATCTCCTCCTCAATCAAAGACAAACTTTAAAACCAGAGAGAAGGGCCCAGCCAATGTGGCTTGATGGTTGAGCATTGACCCATGCACCAAGAGGGCACTGGTTCTATTCCTTGTCAGGGCACATGTCCTGGTTGGATGGGGGGGCGGGGGAGTGCAGGAGGCAGCCGATCGATGTTGATAGGATTTTTCTCTCATGGGTGTTTCTATCTCTCTCTCCTTCTCCCTTCCCTTCTCTCTAAAAGTCAATAAAAAAATATTTTAAAGAAAAAGAGAGAAGGCTAACGACTATGCTGTACACCTGAAACTACTTTAAAATAATATAAACTGTAATAAGAAAAAGAGAGCCCTGACTGGTTTGGCTCAGTGGATAGAGCGTCGGCCTGCAGACTGAAAGATCCCAGGTTCGATTCTGGTCAAGGGCATGTACCTTGGTTTCGGGCACATCCCCAGTAGGAGGTGTGCAGGAGGCAGCTGATCGATGTTTCTCTCTTGTCAATGTTTCTAACTCTCTGTCCCTTTCCCTTCCTCTCTGTAAAAAATCAATAAAAAATATTTTTAAAAAAGAGAGAGAAGAAGAAGAAGAAGAAGAAGAAGAAGAAGAAGAAGAAGAAGAAGAAGAAGAAGAAGAAAGAGAGAGAGAGAGAGAGAGACAGAGAGAGAGAGAGACAGAGAGAGAGAGAGGGAGAGAAGGTCTTCTCTAGTTTTAAGAGACATAGAAATTTAGTACATGACGTGCAGGTTAAATAGAATTTATTTTCACTTATAATAAACTAGAGGCCCAGTGCACGAATGTGCACGGGTGAGGTTTCTCCACCTGGCCTGTGGGGATTGGGCCAAAACCAGCTCTCCAACATCCCCTGAGAGGTCCCAGATTTCGAGAGGGTGGTTCTTGGGTGACGCACCCTGGAGTCAGGCTCCCTCCTCTCTGGTTCCGGATGTGTCATCCGAGAACCGCAACTGCCAAGTGACCGCAGCTCGGCAACTCCTGCGTTGAGTGTCTTTCCCCTGGTGGTCATTGTGCGTCATAGCTACCGGTCAGACAGTCAGATGGTCGCTTAAGCTTTTATATATACAAATGGAAATTACTCACCTAGTGGTAAATAGTGATAATATCATGTCCTATCATGTGTCAAGTTACGTTCAGACCAAGACACAAGGTTCTATTTCTGACAGTCTCCCACTGAAGGGTCTTGAGCCATGCAAGCACCTATCTCCTCCTCAATCAAAGACAAACTTTAAAACCAGAGAGAAGGGCCCAGCCAAGGTGGCTTGATGGTTGAGCATTGACCTATGCACCAAGAGGGCACTGGTTCTATTCCCCATCAGGGCACATGTCCCAGTTGGGGGGGGGGGCATATAAATCATCTTAGATTTATGTGGCACCTTATAGCATCCAGAAGTCCCTTCATTTGGTCCCATAGAAACAGACAGGAATTATTTGCTCTACTTTGTAGATGAGGTCATGCTCAGTGCAATCAGTGGATGGCCAGTCAGAATGCCAAGCCAGGTCTCCTGACTGCTGTCCGTAGAGCCTTCGGAACACTGAAAAGGAGGCTCTGTAACACAAACCTCTTCCTTTTCCGAGTAAATGATGTGTAAAAATGAGGGTTACAACAGCTATTTGTAACGATGATTGTCAATGACTTAAGTTCAGGTTACACATTTTGTTTTTAGAGCATATAACAATATTTGTATATTTCGTAGGAGTCAATGAAATAACTCACTCAGGGTGTTTGCACATAATAATTGAAAACCACACACTAGTTGTTGTTCTTCATTCCTATTGTTAAATTACTTCAAGGAAAATAGTTATATTATTATGTTCCCCATGCTATGCACCCACTCATCTTTATCCAGTGACTATTATCGGATGCCTTATGCTACGAGTTGTGTCAGAGCCACTTAGACAAGGGGGAGGCATAACATTCTCAGGGATATGGTTCCTTAGAAGGAAATGCTATTCATTTTTCTCAAAACCAGAAAAGCCACCCATATGCGTTGAATTATGACCTTTCTAAAATCAACCCAGAATTAGGTGACCTAATTCTGAGTGTTTAAACTCTAAACAAGCTTTTATTTTAGAAGAAAGTTTTGCAGCAAGCATTTCTCAAAGCATTTTCTGGATGAAAGGACTGAGGTTTTTCTATGTGTTTGTTTTAATTAACATAGCTAAGGATGAAGTATGCACACCACTAAGTAACAATTCCTTTGCCAGGAAGGGGCATGAGAGCTAGACCAGGGCCCTCCAGGCTTCACTGGCTCCATATGCTTTTGCAGAGATTCTGGGAGGCAAGATGCCAACTGGAACTACATTAAGGCATGGTCAAAGCCTGCTGTGCCCACACTGCCCTCTGAAATTGTTTCCTGATTACATCTGTTTGCTCTTCAATCCTTCTCGTAAAAGGGTTCTCAATCTTGGCACTGCTGAGATTGTGGTTTGCATAGTTCTCTTTGTGGGGCTGTCCTGTGCATTGCAGGTGGTTAGCAGCAACCATGGTCAATACTCACTAAATGCCAGTAGCATTTTCTCCTCTTCTAAGACAAACAAAAATGTCTCTGAAAGTGTCAAATGACCTCTGGGGACAAAATCACCCCTGGTTGAGAACCACCATTAGCTGATAGCCCTTAGGAATCTTCCAGAAGCAAGTCTTTCACCAGCTTGCTGAAGGGGGCGCTCTTTGACCCACACTCAAGACACTTCCTCTACCTCCCAGTCTATCTACTCTCTTTGGCTCCAAACAATACATTTGGCCAGGGGTTCTAGAGTGTCTTTCATGGCTCATCTGTCTTACCACTCTTCTCAGATGTCCATTTCTCCGCTCTCCAAACACCCAAGGAAATTTTGGATAAGTAGAAAGATATAACCTAGTTTGGGATAGGAAAAAACTTATATTGTAAAGAGATAAGGTCTCCTTAAAATAATTTATAATTAATATAATCCAAGTAAAAATACCAAGAGAATATTTTTAGTAGCTATGTTTTTTAAATTGCAATATAAAAAATAAATAAGTGAGAATAACTAGAAAAATATCAAAGAGAATTGAGGTACAAATCCTAACAGTTACTAAACTATAATATAAAGGTATAGTAATTGAAACGTGATGTATAATTGCAGATGATCAGAAATGTGGCCAAAGGCATGTGTGAATTTAACATATGATAGAGAATGCATTTCAAATCATTGGGGGAATGACGGATTATTCAGTAAATGGTGTGGGAACAACATGCTAGCTACCTGGAAAGATAAATCCCTACCTCACTTTTAACATTAAATCAGGTAGTTCAGAAATGTAAGCATGAAAAATAATACCACAGACAGCTAAGAAAAAATAAAATTAGTTTCTTAGGAATGATTCCTAGGAGGCATGGAAGGAAAATATTGATAATTTTATTTATTTATTTAATAAAAATCTGAGCTTCACAAAAAACGAAATAACAAATTACAAGACAAAAAAAGCTAGCAATAATATTTGTAAAACATATGATTAAACAATGGGCTAATTCCTTAAAATATAAAGAGTTTATGTTAAATTAGAATAAAGTCAAATTAAAAAATGACCAGTAGGCATGGACAAGAACTACTGAAAACAAGGAAGTAAAAAATCTCAGAGTAGTCTCAAAAGCAGGCTCATCACAAAAAAAAATAAATGAAAACAATGAGACTCCATTTTTATCAAAATGTCAAAGAGCAAAAAGGCTGTTAATAAAGAGAATGTTTATGAGATTAAGAAAATACTACCCAGCTACAACTTAAAAGAACAATTTGGCAATCAATGTCTTTCAAAACTACATGCATACCCATCACTTCATTTACAGGAATTTCTCCTACAGATAACCCATATGACACCTGCAAAGACATATGTGCAAGGGTATTCATTTAAGGACTGTTTAGTGATTAGTTAACAGCAAAAAAAGAGAAAGACTTCCAAATACTCATCAATATGAAGAAGGATAAGGTTAATGATGCTATATAACTGTATGGAACACCACAGATGTGAAATATCATGTGGTTGATTTCTATGGACTAAAATGAATTGATTTTACAAGATATGTTAATGAGGTATCTTTTTTTAAAAAAAAGGATCTCTTAGAGCTGTGTTCGTGGTGTGTGTGTGTGTGTGTGTGTAGGCTATTTCTGGAAAATGAGATGCAGAATTCACTAAGTTGACTTCTGAGAAAGAAATGTTAGGAGTCCACTAGAGGAGGAGAATTTATTCCCATCACTCACTGTTGGGTCCTACTGATTTTTAGAATATACATATTTTGTCTTGTTTTATTAAAAAATAATAAAACTTCTATCACGAAAACTAAAAAGAAGAATAAGAATAATGTCTTCATGAAGCGTTTTGTGGCTGCTCTTGCCCACATTGCTATCTCCTTTATCTGTCTTCATACCTGTTCACTTACATACCTCTTTTTTTATTATCAAGTATCTCCTTGTTAGTCAACACATAATTACTCACATATCAGTGAATATCTTACAAAGGATGTGAACAAATCCTTTGCCCACCGAGTGCACACTGTAGATGCCCCCTGCCAATTACTCATTAGCAGCTGCTTCAATCATCATTCTGACTGTCATGGTAGCGCAAGGCTTGTGTTCAAGTCACCCTTACTTAATTTAATAATGGCTCCAAAGCACAAGAGTAGTGATGGTGGCAATTCAGATATGCCAAAGAGAAGCTGTAAAGTGCCTTCTTACAGTGAAAAGGCATCCTATATAATAAAACCCTGACATGCAAATCGACCAAATGGCAGAACAACTGGTCACTATGACTCACACTGACCACCAGGGAGCAGATGCTCAATATGGGAGCTACCCCCTGATGGTCAGTGAACTCCCACAGGGGGAGCACCGCTCAGCCAGAAGCTGGGCTCACAGCTGGTGAGTGCAGTAGTGGGCCTAAGCCGGCAGTTGGACATCCCCTGGACTGCAAGAGGTGCAGGCTAAGCTGAGGGAACTCTCAAATGTCATGCACGGTGTCTCTAGTGTATATATAGGAAAAAACATAGCACAAAGTACAGAATATAGGGTTCAACAGTGTCCATGATTTCAGGCTTTCATTGAGGGTCTTGGACGTGTCTCTCATGATAAGGAGGGACTACAGTACTCAATTCTCTGGAAAGCACAACAATTTGGGTAATAGATATATTTTTAAGTGTTACTCAAATAATCCGTATAATTAAGCAACTGTGGGAATCCTAATCAATCAGTGAACACCAGATGTTCAAGGCCAATCTGAGCATGGAAATCCTAATCAGGATGTTCAAGGCTAAGTTGCCATATGCAGGTGCAAGTACACAGCAGTTTCACTGTGCACACTGCGTAGGTGAGCCCTTCCATAATCCAAAAGATTGATGTCACTATTTAGCAAGAAGCCTCTTTTGTCTAAGTTAGTATAAAGTATGTTACTGACAAGCTAGCGTGGCTGGCTCCTGTATAGCTCTTATGCTGTGAGGAATATGTATTACTAACCAGCCGGTGCTGGCTGTTTTTGTAGGATGAGGGCTGTGTTTGCTACCGTATTAGCAAGGACTGCTTTGTGTTTGTTACTGTGTTTTGCAATGGCTGTCATGTTAGCAGCGGCTATTATGTGAGGCTCATTTAAAGAACTGCTTTGTCTAATGGCTCCTTAGCAGCAATGGCTATTTGGGCTGCAGTAAAGACTCTCTTACATATCCACAACTTCTCATGTCTTCTCTGTTTTCTAAGACCCAGTGTCCAAGGAGGGCCAGTCCCTGGCAGAGGGACTTGGACCCAACAGTTAGCGTAGTCAAGCAGAATTAAGGAGTAAGTATGCCCACAGCAATCTTACAAAATCTTGCTCACTTCATTCTCAAAATAAGCCTGAGAGGTGGATAAAACGTGTATTCTTTATCTCCGTTGAGAAAATTGAGGCTCATCGAGTGTAGGTGACTTTCCCTTTATCATAGAGGAATATTTCAGAGCTCCCACATTGCTTTCACTGTGAATACATTCTTTTGTTTCTTGGAGTCTAACTTATAATAATGATTTACTTTCAGCAATTAGAAAATATTTTATGAACGCTAGAATGTCAACATCCTAATTAGAGCTGTCATTCATAACTTCCTCTCATTGGGTGGAACCTTGTCCTTCAGGTCACATGGAACGGAAGATTTGGGGGGTGGACACAACTCAGAACATAAATGCTTACATACATTCCAGCCAACTCTTCCTATTTTAGAATAGAAACACAGAATGCAAAGGAGCAAGGGGAGTTTCACAAGTCAGTAGGCTGATCCTGGCCTGCCACTAAGTTGCTGTAGAAATCTCATTCTTTTTCATCGACAAGGCTTTTTCTAAGACAGTGTGGGGTGGGGTGAGGAGGAAGTAACTGCATGAATCATGCTGCCACTTGTCTTAAAAAAGGAAAAGGGAAAAATAATTTAAGGAGAAAGGGGAAGTAGTGCCTTAAACTTACACATCCACCAGAAATTGGAGCAGAGGTTACAGGCTCAACTTGTTCAGGATCGCCTAGACTAGAGGAAGTCCTCCCCTCGGATCACTCCCCAAGGCACCTTCCATGACCTTTCCTCCCAGCCTCAAAACGCAGTCAAATTCTGAATGCTCAGAACCTTAGGAAATTAGCTATTTCTGAGGACCAATTTTTAATTTTAATATTGGAAGGCTTATGCCTTTAAACACTAAATATGAACACATTTTAGCTGTTTGGGATAGAAACCAGTTTAAAATGGTGTCTTTGCAGCCTTTTGTACAGACCACATCGAGCAGGATCTACTTTTCCATGTGACTGAGGATCATCAAATGCAGTGCTGGTGGGATTGGAACAACAGTGATTCCAGCCTGGGCCTAAGTACCCTGGGCATTATAGAGATGACCTTTTAGTCCCTAAACTAACATTGAATGGTCTTAAGTTGATGGACCTATTTTTTAACGTTTTCAAGGCCTCTTCTGTTTGTTTGTTTTCACCATCTAATGTCTTAATCAACTGTCATCTTCCCACATCTTTTTCTTCTCCGGAGCTAGATTGGAAGCTCGTAGGAGGCAGGGGCCATGCACTGACTCCTGACACACAAAACTGAGGTAATGAATGTGTGTTGTTTTCAGCTGCTAGTTTGCGGCATTTGTTACACAGCAGCAGAAAACAGATATATTTTGTTATGTGTCTCCCTGTAATAAAAAGTAAGCTCCATGAGGGCAGAGTTTTTTTTCTAGTTATCGTCACAACTATTTACCAAATTCCTAAACCAGGTACGCGGTAGGTCTCAGTAAATATTCGTTGAGTGGCTGGAGGAAGAAACAGGCTATTAAAAGGGAGCCAAAGTGTTCTATGCCAATAGGTCTCAGCCTAGCGATAACCAATGCTGTGGCTGGACTGGACCTTGTAGTTCTTACTATGGTGACAAGACACCCTCAGCAGGAAACTTTGAAGAAAAAAAAAGGTTTATTGCTCACAGGTCCTGGAAAGTACCTGGCACACCAGGGGCCACACAGCGAGGTCATGGGGAGAGAGAGAACCTGGGGGTTCTACTTTCATTAGGACCCCAGGGGGGGTGGGGGCTTAGAGTTTTGCAGACTCATTTTATTGCTGAATTTAAAGTGCTGGATTAGCCCTAGCTGGTGTGGCTCAGTTGGTTGAGTGTCTTCATATACACCAGAAGGTTGCCGGTTCAATTCCCAGTCAGGGCATGGGCTTGATCCCACTGGGGGTATGCAGGAAGCAGCCCATAGATGTTTGCTCTCACATCAATGTCTCTCTCTCTCTCTCTGCCCCCCCTCTCAAAAATATAAAAAATAAATATAGTAATTAATTTTTTTAAATAAAATAAAGTACTGGGGGGAAAAAGAAACAGTGGCCCAAATGATTAGTTATTAAAATCAACCTCAATTCTAAAACAAAGGATCCTGGAACAGCGGGTGGAGTCAGTGGTGGCCTGGCCCTTCCTCTAGCTCATGACTGGCAAGGGCAGTCATTGGAGACAGCCTGATAGCCCTCTTTGAAGTGGATGTCTCACAATCAAAGCTTACATCAGGGCCTATACTACACAATGTCTTAAGAACTCTAACAATTTAGCAAGAAAAAAAAAAAACTCAGAAGAGAGGAAGGTGCAAGTGTTTAGGTATAGGCCAATTTACTTTTATTCCTCTAAAACAAAAATACTACAGACACACTATAATTATATTTGCAGATAAGCTGCGTAATGGAGTAAATGCAGAATCCCAAGGTGTGTACATTTATAAAATATAACTCCTATACAAATATCTCCAAATAATAGCATCAGTTGAGTTATGGAGTTGTTAACGGCACACCGAATGTTTGTCAGCAGGTGATTTTGTAACTTACTATGATGTCATTTTAGGGCTTTTTTAATCATGTAAAAAATCAACATGATTAAAATTTTGTCGAGTTATGTCCTAGAAGTAAAAATTTGCTACATGCATCCATGCATTTTGGGTTCTGTTCTATTTTGCTTTGTGTTTAGTCAATGGCCACGTTGTGGGTGACCTAGTTTTAAATGTTGAATCTGCCAACTCGTTCCAGGAAGGATCCCTATGGAGTTGAACTCCTTTGGTTCTTATTTAAAACATTTTAAAAGCTAAAAGACATGTTTCAGAGGTTAAATAAATAGAATATTTTTTTTACTTGTTGACAAAATGTAATATTTCCCCAAAAGACTAAAACCTTGGTATGTGAGTGTAAGTGGTGATGTGTGTGTATGAATATTTGTCACGTGTGTGAGTGTGTGTGTGTGTGTGTGTGTGTGAATCCTTGTCCCAGGGCACTTCATTTATGATTAATTTCCACTCATCTGCCTTTTCCAAATAGAATTCTCCTTTGAAGTGTTGCTGATATAAGCTAATTTAGAGAGAGGACTCTCCAGAGGGCCTCAGGGTCTCAGAGTCATCGTGAGGCAATGTGGGTAGAAAAACACAGGGACAGATTGGCCATTGTCACAGAGACATAGCTTATATGTGCAGGTATGTTGGTAGATTTGGGCTTGAGGCTTGGTCTTGTTGGGAAGCCAAGTTTTAGTTTTCAGTAGTTTGCAACTCTAGCTACATGCTAGAGTCACATGGGAACATTAAAAAAATATCAATGAGAAATATAAATTAAAACCACAATAAAATAACATTACACACCTACGAAAATGGCCAAGATAAAATATAATGAGAAAAAAACACACAAACAAAAACACAAACTCACAAGCTTAAAGACACAGAGAACAGACTAGTGGTTGCCAGAGGTGGAGGGTGGAGGTTGAGCAAAATGGGTGTAGGAGGTCAAAGGGTACAAATTTCCAGTTATAAAACAAATAAGGCATGGGAATGCAATGTATAGCATGGCAGCGATAATTAATAATACTGTATTGTATATTCAAAAGTTGCTAAGAGAGTCAGTCTTAAAAGTCCTCATCATAACAAAAAAATTCTGTAACTATGTGATGGATGTTACCTAGCTAGACCTATTGTAATGATCATTTTGCAATATATACATATATCAATTTATTACTTTGTATACCTGAGCCACACTATATGCCAATTATACCTCATGCAAAGAAACAGGTTTTGATGATAAGAAAGAAAGCAAACACCAACTTCTGGAAAGGATGCAAAGCAACTGAAACCACACACACTGGTGGGGAGATTGCAAGCAACTTTGGAAGCCATTTCGCAGTTTATCATATGAACCAGCAATTCCACTCCAAAGGATTGACCCAAGAGAAATGAATATTTATATTCACCCTAAAACATAGACATAAATGCTATGGCAGTTCCATCCCTGGTAACCAAAGACCAGACACAATCCAAATGCCCTTCCACAGACACTGGATAAGTACACTGCTGTGTCTCTGCAACGCACCACACTACGCAGCAATAAAAACAGCAAGTGCTTGACACACAACCACCGAGACTGATCTCAAGGGCATTGTGCTGAGTGCGAGAACCCAGTCTCAAGAGGTCATATTTTATGATTCCATTTACGTCACAATACCCAAAGGACAAGGTTACAGTGATGGGAAACAGATGGGTGGTTGCCCGGGGTGATAGTGGCAGAAGGGTGTGACTATGAAGGGGTCCAGTTCTGTGTACATGTGTTTAACGCATACAATTATCCTATATAATAAAAGCATAATATGCAAAATGGCCAAACAACCAGTTGGTGGGGGACTGAGCAGGCAGCGTCAGGCCAGGCAAGGCACATGCCAGTGGGCAGAGAGAGAGAACAGCAATGGGGGGAGGGCAACTAGCAGCAGTGGAGGGGCAATAAAGGGGGCTGGCATCGTCCCTTGATTGCCCACCCAGTTGCCTCCACAGGGAGGCCAGCGGCGGCCAAGGTGGGGTAATGGGGGTGGTGCTGTCCCCTGATAGCCCACCCGGTCGCCTCCAGAAAAGGGAGGCCAGCAGAGGCCAGACTGTGGGGAGCGGGCCTAAGTTGTCAGTAGGACATCCCCTGAGGACTCCTGGACTGTGAGAGAGGCAATAGGCTGGGCTGAGGGATCCTCCGCCCCCAGTGCATGAATTTTCATGCACCAGGCCTCTAGTACATTAAAGGTCAATTTTACTGTCTGTTAATACCCACTCCCACAAACAAGACTCTTAGTGGTAGTGAGGGCCATGAGGAAACATGCACTGAGCAGACTCCATTTTCTGGTGAAGGTAGCAGTGTTGACATCCCTCTTTCCAGGGCAGCCCCCCAAAGTAGGGTTCAGCTTTGCTCCTGGCTGCCCAACAGACCCAGCCAGTGCTCTGGCTCTCCTGGAGACCCTGTATTTATCCTTTAGTAAACCCTTTCTGTTTGAACTTTTTTAAATGCCTAAATTCCACCCCCTCCCTCAATTCTAACTTAATTATTGGGAGAGAAAGAATGGATTTAAATTTTTGTTTTTTAATGCATTACAGGCAATTCTAATGTGCCGCCAGGGATAAAACCCACTGAGTTAGACCGAGAAAGTGAAGATAAAGTTCAGGAAGAGTTTAAGACTAAATGGCATTTCCTAATGAGTGGAAATGGCTGCAGAGAGCACTGGGCCAGACTGGGGGTGGGAGAGCCATCTGGGCAAGGGGTCTGGCAGTGAGAATGATCAGGAGCTTTGCAGCTGACCGGAATGGGGCATGAGGAGATGAGTCCTGGTGATTTTGGCAGATTGTGACGGGAAGACTGTGGGTGTTGGACAGAGGGTGGGGATCCTGACAGAAGCATGCAGAGCTCATGGATCTTCTCTGAAGTTACTCTGACGGCTGTGTGGCTGGCAAGGGAAGCACAGAGAGCTTTACAGGTGTTCTCTGTCCAACCAACTAACAGGAGTCTCGAGGGAATGAGAACATTTTATCGTTTGCTCTAATAATAATGGAAGAAGGCATGTGATTATGGAAATTGACATGATTAAATGTACACGATCAATACAATAGCACATAAAAGTACTTTAAACAGTGCCAAGAACATAGTAATAGCTCAATAAAGGTTAAGGGAGGAGGAGGGAAAGACAATGTGTTGAAAACACCTTTTCTTTCTGTGCATCAGTGTAAGAAATTACCTTCGACAACAATATACAACTGACAAAACCTGTTTGTTTACCCATCAGATTTATTTCCTTGGCTCTCTGGGGGCCCTGGACAGATTCCATGATTCGGCACATTCTCAAGATAGCTCTGTTTATAGGGAAAAGTTTCCTACAAATACATTCCAAAGATCCATGATCCAAAAAGCATTTCCGGGGTTCTGCATGGCTAAAAACAGACAGAGCACGCAAAGGAACATTGCACTGAGCTCAGAGCCTTTCCGGTTCTCCAGAGTTCGGGCTTCACTGGTTCAGATCCTGTCCCTCACTGACCCTCTGTTCATCCTTTGTTCCTTTCCCATATTTTGTCCCAGCAGAATTCCGTGTGAGGATCACTCCATGGGAATGAGGACCAAAGAAAGAATGTATCCACATTTACTCTAAAAACCTCTCATGGTGACATTTCTTGTTGAATTCAATGAGGCAAAATAAAGTTTATGTCTGCTGTGGAGACAATCTAGGATGTACACTGAGAAATTAGTCCTTACTGCATTTGGTCTCTCACCTGTGATATCATTTTTGTAGCAATTCTTTGAGAGAGAGCAGGTGAGTAATAAAGATTTCATAGGTGGCCTGGCTGGGGTGGCTCCGTGGTTAAGTGTCGACCTATGAACCAGAAGGTCACAGTTCGATTTCCAGTCAGGACATATCCAGGTTGCAGGCTCGATCCCCAGTATGGGGCTACCAGACAGAGCACACAAAGGAACGTACCAGTCAGCCGATCAATGATTCTCTCTCATCATTGATGTTTCTATCTCTCTCTCCCTCTCCCCTCCGCTCTGAAATCAATACAAATATATATATATATATATATATATATATATATATATATATATATATATATTTTTTTTTTTTTTTTTTTTAAAGATTTCATAGTTGAGGAAGCTAAGGCTCAGAAATCAACTTGTATCTCACCACAGAATTGGGATATAGACTTACCTCCTTCCCAACAGACCTTTCCTCTCCCTTAAGTTCTGTGGCCTACAGTCTTGCTCTGAAACACCATAGTCAATACGCCCTTGTGAGCACTGAATGGCTCTAACTACCCTCCTTGCTTCCTCTTGGAAAGGGTCCGCTAGTGGGAGGCCGGCTTAAGTTAGAACTGCTTTCAGAAGTTCACTCTGCCGCCTCATCTGTTTCCCAGGTCTTACAGGGTCCCAAGGGCTTGGGAACGCAAAGTTGTGACTCAGTATGCTCTGCTGCCTTTGGTCTTGGGTGCCAGAGTCCCAAACCCTGCTGCTTTGTGTTTCTCATCTTCCTCTGTCTCAGGGACAGGACATGGGGAAATCACTGACCTTTGACTTAAAGGGAACACAGGGAGCCATCCAAGATTCCTGTGAATCAGATGATCAGGCCATCTCTTTGCAGAGATGTAGTAACCGAGCACGTGGCCAGGCTCTTTGTTGGGGGCCGGCTTCTCTGTGGCTCTCCGGAGGGTTCCTCTATCTGAGGGTGAGAGGCCATCTTTTGCTAAGATGTTTAGAAATCAGATATGGAATCTTAAAACTGAAAGAGACCATCTTATACAATTCATCAGGAAGCTTCAGGGAATTCACACAATAAGGAAGATCAGGCTAAGAGGTAGAATCAGGTCTCTCTTCTCTTTAGTCAGTGCTTATGCCGATGGCAGTATCAAGGGTTACTTTTATAAATATTATTTTTTTTTAAATCTGGAGAGCAAAGTAAGATTTTCCAAATAATGGGTATAGAAAGTCATCCTGTTGTAGGTGGTGGAAACAGCACTGGGTTAGACCCAGACTGGACCTGGGTTCAGCAACCTCAATACTTGAGTTCTGGTTAGTAAAGAATTCAACTTAGGCTTTTATATATACTAGGGGCCCGGTGCACAAAAATTTGTGCACTCGGGGTGGAGGGAGTCCCTCA
>PVJC01026983.1:0-23543 GCA_004026665.1 Murina feae | reverse complement strand
ATATATATATATATATATCTTAACTAATAAAAGCAAAATATTAAAATTAACCATTTCTTTGGGACGGGGATAAGCCACGCCCACAAGCCAATCAGAGCTGCTGTATGCAAATTAGCCCAGCCAAGATGGCGGAGGCCGCAGCCCCGGTGTGCTGCTTTTCCGGGGCTGCGGCCTCCGCCATCTTGGGAGCCTCCCCCCTGGAGGGAGGGAAGGCGGGGACCAGGCGACTGGACCTCGAGCTCCCGCCCGGGAGGCCGTGGGGTGGCCAGCGCCACCGCAGCCTCGGCTTCCCAGGCGGGTGGCCCGTAGGGTCAGTGGGAGCTGTGGCCGGCCTGAAAACTGCCCTCAGCCCCTCACTCAGGCTTGCTACACCCCCTGGGGTGAGGGTCTCCACTGGGGAGCTTGGCCAGCTTGCAAACAGACATTGGCCCCTCACCCAGGCTGGCCAGGCACACCAGTAGGTGGACATCCCCAGAAGGGTCCCAGACTGGGAGAGGGCACAGGCCGGGCTGAGGGACCCCCCCCTCCCCAGTGCACAAATTTTTGTGCACCAGGCCCCATATACACACACACACACACACACAATGCAGGCTTCTGTCCTCTGTAAAGAGTCTTGGGGGGGGGGGGTCTGTTCCAAAAAGCACTAGAGCCAGGTGTGGAAATGGCACTGAAAGCCTGAGTCCCCAAGCTCATGAAGCATTCCACTTGTTCATAACTTGATTCTTCACTTGATTTTATTTTTCCTTAGAAAAATGCAGCTTAATTCTCCTGAATGTATGGGTCTGCAATAACCAGCCCATTGCTATGATAACCTCTGGGCAGTTCAGATGAGACAATGTTGTAACTAAGCAATCATAAATCCCAGAGGGCTTCCACGTAGGAGTTTTTCTCTGTAACCTCAAACCAAGGAGAAAGTCAATGGCTGGCTCATGTCCTCCCAGATCCAAGACAAACTTTCCACAAGTGCAATCACAGGTTGAAAGTTAAGAAAAAGGTGGCCAGAGCGTTTACCCTGGATGGAGGAAGAACCTTTCTTTAAGACTTCACAGACCAATGCAAATCAGTTTTCCCAGTTTACAGAGAACAAAGACAGACTAATGAAGATTGAAAATCCACAGCACTTAGGAGCTAGAAGGAACTGTGAGAAACTATTGGGCCCAACTCATTGCCTTCTGGTGAGTCAAAACCTCTCAAAACAAGTGAGGAAGTCTGAACTTTTAAAAACATTATATTTTACAGAGTGGTTGTCAAACCATGGGAAAGGGAAGAAAGATAACTTTATTGAGACGCCCAGAGGCAAACCAAGTTTCCCCTTCTCCCTTCCCTGCTTCTCTCCAGTAAAAGCCTGAAGCAGCCTAGTGTTCCTTCCCAGAATGAGATAGATGACCCTTGTGCCAACCTCTCCATTTCCCCATGTGCCCCATCATCACCTCACATCAGGAGAACCACAGCTTCCTGGATGTTCAGTTCAGATATGTTTGCAATATAGTTTAAATATAGTATAAATGTTGTTCCTTTTTTCTTTTAAAACTTAATAATATTAACATATTTGGTCTACTTACAACATATTTTTTTAATTTTTTGGAACAAAACAGCTTTTTGCAAAAGTATTTAAAATATATACTCTCCATTATGATGGCAACAGAAAATTATGGTTTGGTACTGAGGAATTAATTTGCAGGGGGCTCTAGGAATGCATGGTGCACAGGTAGAGGAATCCCATACAACCTATACATAGAATGTTTTGAATATAATGGAATGGTGGAATGGGAGATGAGAAATCATATTTAAACAAGATCAGTAAAAAGTTAGGCTAACTTCCCTCAGTGTGAAGAGTTAATCCCAAATAAAAGTAAGTGATGAGAGCTTTCAAATAAATTCTCCTGTGAATGTAGATAGGAAGAGAGTAAAAAGCAGGAAGTAAGGTGGGAACTGAAAAAGAACCACGTACTTGATTATGCTTTTACTAGAGGCCCAGTGCACAAAATTTATGCATGGGAGGGAGAGGTCCCCTCAGCCTGGCCTGTACCCTCTCCAATCGGGAACCCCTCAGGGGATGTCTGACTGCCTCTCATAATCCAGGACCACTGGCTCCTAACCACTCACCTGCCTGCCTGCCTGATCACCCCTAACCCCTCTGCCTGCTTGCCTGATTGCCCCTAACCACCTCTGCCTGCCTTCCTGAACACCTCTAACTGTTCCCCTGCTGGCCTGATTGCCCCTAACCACCTCTGCCTTGCCCCAAATCTGGGACCCAGGATTCCCTCCTCTAGCCAGTCGTAGGCACTCAGGACCCAGACCAGCTTCACCTGGGCCAGCCACAACCACAGGGGACCATGGAAAGGTGGCTTAACTTGGGCCAGGGACCACAGGGAGGATGGTTTGTCCCTCTCCCGGGCTACAGCCTGGCTGGTCCCCATTCCTCTCTTACAAGCTCATTTGTGGGTTCCTCTCTTGCGAGCTCATTTGTGCCTGGCTAGTCCCCATCCCCCTCTCCCCAGTGTTAAGTGTCTGAGCCATTAGGGCGCGAGGGCATGACAACCATTTGCATATTAGCTCTTTATTATATAGGAATGCATATTAGTTCTTTATTATATAGGATTACATGTTCTTTGCTCCTCAGCTACTTTTTCAGGTAAAGTTTTGTGCAAAAAATATTTGGCATGTCCCCATAAAATTTAAGTGAAAGAAAGCTAAACTGTCAAATTGCATTAAAGCTGCGATCTGACAATTTAAGACAAAGATATTCAGAGTGAAGGTTGCTCCTCAATCCTTTAATCATCTGTTGTGTCCTGACATTCTAGGGGGTCTCAGAAGAGTGCATGACAAATAACATTCCATATGTGCAGCTAAAACTATCTGCAACAAGGGTGAGTGACAACTGAAGCACCCTGGCTCTAAGTGATTAATATCAGCACCCTGAAGCCACCTCTTCTGTGATGGATAAAGTCACACACACACAAACGCACACGAGCTGGTTTGCTTATGTGGCCCAAAGATGCTGCACTGATCTGCATCCTCCTGGGGGAAATGCTCACAGTTCACTCACTGTACAAGTTCATTTGCAGGTTTATGGCCACGATCATTGATTACCTGCTGTGGATTCTCCAAACTAGAATCCTTCCCTCCTTCCCCTTTCTTACCAAGGTATAATTACTGAACTTGTGAATTTCTATTAATTAACTGGCTTTTTATTTTTATTTGAAGAGAAGAATGTGCTTCCAAGGTACCTTATACTATGGTCCAAAACTGGATAGAAATTAGTTTTCTGTCTTTCTGTATTATCTGTGCACTTCCAAATGCAGAGATATTTTAGGAAGGAACAGGACACCGGCAGCCATGGGTATGGCTATTATATTGTGCTTGGTCTCCCATAAGACACACATAAGTACTCAAATATACATCATTTTTATCAAGCGTGCTCCCATGCATACTGTAGACAACTGGGTTACTAGGAAAGATAACACACTATATATACGCTCTGAGAACATTTTGGTATAAACAATGAAAGAAGGTTGGAAATTATGCATCACTGTATGTGAAAATAAGTGGATTTGGGTGCTTATGAATGGATTCATATCCTCATGATCAGAGTAATTCATAGATATTTTTATAGTTAAAAACACCAACACTTTGCTACAGCTGGAGATCGATAAGCACAATGTGTATGTAGTTTGCCTGCTCTGTTGAGTTTTGTTTTGAATAGTTGTGTCTTGAAAGGGTAAATTCTTTCTTAGACACACATTGGAAATGCATGTGTGTGTGTGCGCGCTACTGGAATTTCTATGATGTTGCAAAGTGACTTGATAATAATTGTAAGATTTAAATGCATCCCCAATCAGTATAAGAAATTATTCCCAACAAGTTAAAATATAGTCAAGTCCTTGCGGGAAAACATTTTCAAAGAAAGTTGTGCTTTACTTAATGAGAGCAATGTTTTGCTACAAAGGGAATCATTTTTATGCTTCAACAACCAAATATTTTCTATTATATGCACATGTGATGAGAATGTACAATTTGGGGCAGTTATTCAGAGTCAAGTTCCTAATATTCGGCATTGTTCTGTATCCTATCACACAGCACCCTTTCTTAATCATACTACACGTAGTTGCTCATATAAATTCTGCAACTAAAAAAGGGAAGGAGGAAATCTAACAGAAAATTTCTTGCCAGATGGAGAAAATTGAAACATTACCCTTGTTTCTTTGCCAGCACAGATCCATTTTGACAGGCTGGAAATGATTTATGGGGGAAAAACGTATTTACACTGGCAGAGATATTATTAATTGCCATACAATGTTCACATTTTTGCATTGTTTTGTATATGATTACTTACAAGGCTTAAATATACAGTCCAAATATGCTTTTTTTGCATGCTGATTATATGACAGACAAACTTACAATACATGATGCATGCTATAAATTTCATTTAAACCTTCACAGACAACAGCATAGCAAAGACATGACAAAGCAGCAAACTCGAAAACAACATCCAGAGAAAACAGGTCATGCTGTGTGTGCATACACACACAGGCACACACACATGGATGCAAATGGTTTAAAGGATTGTGTGCAGTTCATGGGAGTTGATAAATAATATAACACTCTCAACACATAGAAAGATTGCACTTATTACTTTTAAGAGAGCCATTGCTACACGAAACTACTACTAAAAGAAGGTTCCAAAATATTTGAAAATGAAAATATTAAAGCAATATATAAGTTAGAGAATTTTGCATCATAAAAGCCTACTTACTGCATATGCTAACTTCCATAACAGAAGTTTTGGTAGGGTATATTTTTGTGTTTTACTTCAAATGGTTTAAAAATAATATATTTGGAGGATAATTTTTCTCTCATATATATACATGGCTATAGGGAAAAGAAAAATTAGGCTATTCAGTGAGAATAAAAGTGGCTGCAATAACAACAAGGCAATTTATCATGGGCACTGACCATTAGCTGTCTACCTGTTTGTTGTTTTTAAAATGCTGTCACTTTTTTATACTAATATAGATGGATATATTTATTACTACTTGCAGTTCCAGATTTTTGTCTCATATTAGTAAGATGTTCTCATATAAGAGCTGCTTGTCCAGGAGTCATTTACAATACATCTGTGTCCATTGAGGACATTTTAAGACACCCTTGTCTCTCACCGTGGAAATTAATTTCAAAGGTTTCAATTCCAAGCAGTCATACCAGCATCCTTAGAAGCATTTGTACATAGCTCTCCCTTAAGTTTAATGTTTTAGTAGCACAGTGTCTCTGCAATTAGTTTTATGCTTCTTAAATGTAAATCAGATGTAAGCCACTATAAACACTCACTCTCTATAGTGTTTTTGCAGAATGTTCCCATTGTATTAGGTTACTGTAGGAGGCAAATAATTCTAAATATGAAACAAAATGATGTACATGTGCCAAAACTATAATTTAGCTGTTTATGATTTACCAAACTCAATTTTGCTTGGGAAAATGGATTCAGTATGTCTATTTGAAATTAGTTCATAGCTAAGAGCTTATTGTGAATGATTAATGAGTAGATCCTGCTTACAAAAGACTAATTCCATCCAAGGTCACTCTATCTCACTGGGAATTTGGGCATTTGCCCAGTGACCCCTTGTGGGTGGTATTCACTTTTCCAAAATGGGACACCCAAAAGGAACGAGGATCATCCATCTGCCAACCATCACATTCAAGCTACTTACTTCACTTCATCCCTCCAAGCAACTCCTGTAAGTTTCCATCCCATAGCGGCTGAGAGAGGCCTGGCTCCATGGGATTTATTAGCTGCATGTTTCTGCATATGTCATCACTGGCTCAAAAAGTTTTTTCTTGAGCATCTACCTCATAGCCAGTCCCTACTAAGCATGGTGAAGTGGTGGGAATCTAATACAAATCATTGTTGGTGGTGGTTTAATGAGGCTAATTGCTGATGATGCAGCAGCCTGGCATCTTTTTATTTAGAGACTTTTTGGCCTCTATTAACTCAAATTAAATGATCTCAAAAGTAATATTTAATTATGTAGTAAATGTTTAAACCTGTATGCTGGTTAATAGATGACTCAGAAAACAAAGAAATGAGCCTGGAGGAGTGAGGAAGAATAACTAGAGCGTGTGTGTGTGTGTTTTCTGTCACTAGAAAGAATACAGTTTTCCAATGGACGTCTTAGAGGGACAGATAATGTAGCATAACAATCAGGAACAAAGTGCTGGAGCCTAAAGCTTACCTCTACCAGCCCTGTGAGTTATTGAACACATTCCTTAACTTCTCAATGCTTCAGCTTCCTTATCTGTAAATCAGGATTGATAAGGACAATGATAATGATGGTAATGATGATGACAAGACCTCAAAAGGTTGTTGCAATGCTATAAATTTCATTTAAACCTTCAACAAGAGTGCTAATTAAAGATAGCTATATTAGAAGTATATATTTGTTTTCATAACTCAACCATGAAGTCCCTGACATTAGGAACTATATCTATTCCTCTCTGTGACCATATATATATATATATATATATATATATATATATATATATATATATGATTGATTTTGAGAGAGAGAGAGAGGAAATGAGAAGGAGAAAGAAACAACAATGTGAGAGCAGAACATGGATTAGCTGCCTCCTGCACGCTCCCTATCGGGGATCAAACCCAAGACTTGGCACGTACCCTGATGGGGAATTGAACCAGTAATCTTTTGGTTCATGGGATAATGCCCAACACAATAACCAGAGCTATGTCATAGTTTTTATCAAAGTGTTGACACTTAGTAGGTGCTCTGTAATTATTTGTTGAGCTAAATCGAATCAGTTAAGCTCTTAAATACTTTTGAAGTTGAGAGTAATCATTCAAATGTTCTTCCAGTTCTTGAGCCAATGGGGTCTTAAACTCTAATCGTCTAAAATTTATTGAATAAACACAACTCCCAGGAAGGAAAAATCTCAAGATGTCTCCTGCAACAGCAGCAGAGACAGTGAAACTCACACAGGGCCCTGGAGTTTGGGCAAGGACACAGGCATGGCCATGTGAGGAGTGATGCTAAGAAAGAAAACAGCAGCAGTCATTGAGAAGTCAGAAATCTCAGCACCAGGGACTGTGGGAAAAGATTGGTCTGGCTTTCCAGTCACATCATGGGAAGACCTGAAGTGGACATTTGTCAAATATGTGCTTGTTAGTCTACCAAGCATGCTAATGCCTTCCCTATTTGAGAACAATTCCAAACGAGGGGGAAATCAGGGTAAAGAGACAAGTAATTCCTTTCTCTCCTCTCAGATGCTGGGTTGTAAGCATGTGACCCAGACTAGATGTGGAGATGGAGAGGCATAGAGTGGCTGTTGGCACTGGTTGTGAGTGGTTTGTCCAGAGATCCCGGGGCAAGTAGCCACTGGAAGCAGCTTCAATAGTAGCTTTTCAAGTTGACTGTTTCTGGAGCATTTTCTATAGAATTTGCTGCCAAGTATCCTTTGGTGCCTGCCTATTTTTTGAGCCTGGCTCATAAGAACTTCCCAGCTATTTCATGAAATTTCTGATTTCCTTCCAATACATTCCTTTTCTGCTTCAGTTAACTAAAGTTGGTTTTTCTTGTTTACAATCAAGAACGCGAATTAGTATAAGAATAGGACCAAATGCCTATGTATTTTCCATATGCCAAAATCTTGATTGTCCCAAGTCCTACATCCTGTGATACTTCCTGGCTATGTGACCTTGGGCATGCTACTTATTTCCAGATTCTAGGAATGATGACAGCAACTATCTCAGAGGGTTGCAAGATGATTAAATTAGATAATAAATGTGAAGTACTTGAGAGTACATAGCACATAGTACTCAACATAGGTTGCCTAATATCATTGGCTATTATTAATGAAGCAAGGGTGACAGAGCAAACTCTGAGACCTTGTGGCAATAATTTTATCCTGTTTAAGTTATGCGTCTCACTACTACATCTCCTCATTAATGGAAATATTTGGTCACATTTTCATAGCTTTTCTTTAATTGTTTGATGTAACATACATATAAAGAAAACATTTATAAGGATATTGATGTTACAGAGCTTTACAGAAATGGAAGTAGAAGTTGACTTTTGTTATTTGTCCTCTTATGCTCCTATATCTCATAAGAAGATGGCAAACTGGTCTTCTATTGTCTGTGTATCCTCACAATGTCAAGCACATAATAGGTGTTAAATATACACTCATTGATTGATAGCTCAGCATTTAATTTGATTACTAGAGCCATCTGGGCCACGAAGTGGTGTAGTTGGCACCCAACCATCTGGAACTCCCTCTGACCTCAGTCTGGTCCCCATTAGCTGAGACCAGTAACACAAAGCACAAGGTCACCCAGAGATATAAAGGTGTGGCTCATAATGATCTGCCTGGCTCAGGAGCAAAGATCCAAATCAGCTTTCTCCTCATAGCCCCTGTTCTGCCTCACACTGTCAAATCAACCAGAACCAAGCCAACTTCTCCAGGACAGAACTAGCCAGGGATCATCACAGCTTTCCTAAGCAAGTTTGGGTCCAGTGCTCCACTTACCCAGGCTGTGGACAGCTATGAGATTTGCTCTTCTGAGCCCCTCAAGAAACGCTGTAATGATGAGTTTCAGTATCATTTTTTCTCCTTCGGGAGGATACTGTCACTGATTCCTCTCAGCGCACACTTTATTATCGTCCAAGTTCCCAAAGGCACTTGAGAATATGTGATTAAAGGAATTCCCTACTGTCATATATACAATAAATCTAACTGGCTTTATTATCTAGCACGGTTTTTTTCCCTTCAATTAAATGCTTCCTGGCTGTAGTGGAAGCCACTCACCAAATTTTTTGAGCTTGAATTGAGAGGATGATGGTCAAGTGCCAAACTGCCAGCACACTGGCTATTCCCAGATCAGATTTGCATGAAAAGATTCTATGTTTTGAATATTCTAGTGTGGTACATGTGAATGAAATTTAGAATTCCCATATCTTCAAAGCAGAGCTTAGATCTGAAGGCCATAGAAGCAAAAAAAAAATAGCTTTTCTTCA
The DNA here is from genome assembly GCA_004026665.1 of Murina feae. NCBI lineage: Eukaryota > Metazoa > Chordata > Mammalia > Chiroptera > Vespertilionidae > Murina > Murina feae. The sequence continues at coordinate 14,517 of PVJC01026983.1, read as the reverse complement.
TTTCTATTTAATGCTTCAATCCCATGCACCCATTTCTAAGTGGAGCAAGAACATATATAAACACTCCTTCCCTTCTCCACTGGTCTCCTTGCTTTCTTTCTTAGTCAGTGTGGGCTACTACTGCAAACTACCATAGGTTGGGTGAGTTCTAAACAACAGACATTTATTGCTCACTATTCTGCAGGCTATATGTCTGAGATCAGGATGTCAGCATGGGAAGGTTCTGGTGAGGGCCATCTTCTGGGCTGTAGGCTGCTGACCTGCTGTATCCTCATAGGTTGCAGAGCAGAGAGAGGAAGCAAGCTCTACTATCAGGCACTATTCTCATTCACAAGGGCTCCACCCTCATGAACTCATCTAATCCTAATTTCTTCCCTAAGGCCCAAGCTCCTACTTGGGAGTAACAGTGTTTCAAACTATGAATTCATGGGAGACACAAACATTTATTCCCTAATACCTTCTCTTCATTCTCTTATCTTAAACCTCTAAGTGGTGGATGGAGGGAATGGTCATAGGAAAGAAACCATTCAGGGCCCTCACATATGAACCCTGAATCTTGAATAGAATGAAAATAAACACTCTCAGGCTTAGAGGACTACTTTTTTGGTAGTAATTTTCCAGTTTGAGTTAACTACTAATTTTACTCCTGCGTTCCCCCAACACCGTGTGCACCCTTCTGTCAAAGGACTTTTTCACCTCCTGTAACAAATTCTGTTTTTATTGATTTTTTTACAGAGAGAGAGAGAGAGAAAGAGAGAGAGAGAGAGAGAGAGAGAGAGAGAGAGAGAGAGAAGGGAAAGGGAGACAGAGAGAGAACCATGGATCAGCTGCCTCTCTGCACCCCCTACTGGAGATCAAGCCAGTAATCCAGGCATGTGCCCTGAGTGGGAATCGAACCGGTGATCTCTCAGTGCATGAGACGATGCTCAACCAACTGAGCCACACCTGCCAGGGCTTCTTTCACTCCCTTAAAGTGATGCTGCCACCTGTGAAAAGCTTGGTCTAACCTCTTTGAGAATGAGAGACCATATGGAGCAAAAAGGACACATTCCAACTGAGGCTCCTTTCACCAACCACCTGACAGTGAGAACTAATCACTAGACATGTGATCCAGGCCATCTGAAATCATTCTGTCCCTGTTTGGACACCTTGTGTGACAGCAGCCACATGAATGGCCTCAGATCAGACCAGGAGACTAACCACCCAGCTGAACCCAGTTAAACTGCAGACCCACAGAACCATGAGTAAATAAAATTATTGTTTTAGGCCATTGATTTTGGAACTGTTTTGTTACACAGCACTGGATAAATGATTCTAAGAGTATTCAATATAGATTGGTTAGATAAATGAATAAATGAGTCAATTAATTAAGAAGAGAGTGGGGAATCTCATCTTATAATTGCAATGCCATGTCCTTATGACCAGCTCAGCACATTAACAGAACAGATTAGCATTCACCTGATGTGACAATTTTACCTGTACTTTTTCATGGTAATGATCACATGAACCTGAATGGGTTAGTTTCCTACCTGCATCAGATCATCCTCTAGAAATTCTAGTAAAGTCTTAGACAGTTTCATTGGAAGATTTTTCTTCCAGACCAAAATCTGACACTGTTCAAGGAAGGTGGCTCTGAATAAGTCTTAACCTCTCTGAATAAAGTAAACAAACATCCTGGTTTGCTTGGGACAATCCCCAATTTAGTATCCCTTTCACTCCAAAGCATCCCACTTAGACAAGAAATTATATGATCACTCTATCTCTGAGTCTCAGCTCATAACAAATGATGAATAATAAGAGCGTTGTTTTTAGAATTAAAGAAAATAACATGTGTAAGTAAAAAGCACTGTACAATGGTAAGACATTTGAAAGAATGATGGTTTGGAAGGTCAAATAAAACTACATTACCTCCCTCCCCTCCCCCCCTCCCCCCGCCGCCAAAAACGCTCCTCCCACCTACTATAATTACAATAGTAACCATAACTATAGATTGAGTGCCAGAACCTAATGTCTAGGTTCCAGATAACATAAATGCCCCCCGACCCTGCCTCTCCACCCACTGGTGAATACAAATTAATCCATTCACAGCAACCAGTTCAACTGTTCTCCAAACTGATTTCTGGATTCTGTGCAACAAAATCAAGAAATCTGTTTCAACCCAGTTGATGTGGTTCAGTGGTTCAGCGTCAATCTCTGAATAAAGAGCTCATGATTAGATTCCCAGTCAGGACACATGCCCGGGTTTCGGGGTTGGTACCTACTAAGAGGCATGCAGGAGGCAGCCAATCAATGATTGTCTCTCATTATTGATGTTTCTATCTCTCCCTCTTCCTTCCTCCTGAAATCAATAAAAATACATATATTTTTTTAATTACATCTTAAGAAAAAAGAAATTTGTTTCAAAAGCACCAAAGATTCTGCAGTGGCTAAGAAATTCCATAAATGCTTTTTTGACAGAAAACAAGTATACCTAGACTTTACATAATCATGACAGAAAATGTTATCATTCACCTCAACAAAATACTCTGACACATACGTATATCATTAATCTACAAATCCTTATTATTATCCCATTTTGCAGATGAGGAAAAATGAGGCCTGGAAAAGTTAAATAGGTTGCCCAAAGTCATTTAATGAGAGAATGACAGATTTAACCCAAGATCTATTGATCTCAAAGCTCTGCTCTTAACTTTCTTCTGAAGACCCACATTAGGTTACATTTTGTGGTAGATTACAAATGTAAGGTCACTACAAAAATATTTTAAATTGTTTTAAAAATATTATTAGGAATAAGAAGATCAAAATAAAGCTAACGTATTAGAGCCCTGAGGTTTTAAGATGTAAATAGATCATTTTACTGAAATGCTGGACGAGGGGCAAAGAGACCAATAGACAAAGCATTCAGGTGGCAATAAAGAAGTGAAACCAAAAGAGGTGTGTGTGCAGAAGTGTGGCCAAGGCAGGAATACAGGGGGGTGGGATAGAAATCATGTAAACATGGGCAATGGGACCTCCCAGACTACCGTTTAGAACAAGGTCTAAAAATGGGAGTGAGGAGAGCCTCAAAAATTTATTTTTTTCTCCCCTGTGTTGACAGAGACTAGCCTAGCCTTCTCCATTTTTATCTAAAAGAAGCTGTGTTTTAGGCTAATTCATGAGCAAAAACACTAATGTCCTCCCATTATCTATTGATGGGTACTTTATATTTGTTTTTACTGTTACTTAATAAATAAATTAGAACATAGCTAAACTTGTTCAACAGCCAGTCATTAGTGCAGTTAGATCTACTGTTCAGAAAACTGAAGGGCTATTGACTCTGCTCAGTTTAATGAAGGAAAATGAGTCACAGGAGATCTGGGCAGGAATGACTCATAGCTGCACCAGCAGCCTTCTCTCCACTGTAAACTACTTTTCATCATTTATAGTCAGCAAGAAGCTAAAAGAATATTTCTTTGCTGAATGGTTAGCTTCCTGAGTTCAGACAGACCGAAACTGTGGACAACAGGAAGTCAACATTTCTATGGTAAGAGGCCCATTATATAAAAAGCTATCGGGCAGTCAGATTCCCCATTAGCCTTTCAGAAATGACACATGGAGCTGTCCTGAGAGGAGTTAGGAGACGATCTCATAGAGAATCTCCTGAGAACAAAGGTCCTTCTGATACAGTAATGATCAAAAGGGAGAACTCTTCTCAAAAATGGACCCAACATATACTGAATTCTACTCTAACATGATGTTACTACAAAGTTCTCAAGCAGTTTTTCAGGTTGTCATGAGAGTAATTTCTCTTATTCATGCCTCAGTTTTAGAGGACAGATGCTGGTGATAGAGTTATATGCGTTCTTAATGGGGACAAGAAAACAATTGCCATTCTTCAGACATAGAGACAAGGATCAGTTGTAGACATTGCCAGGCAGGCTAGCAGGAGCATTCTGCAAGCAGAAGCTATGGAAGGAAATAGATCTGTATGAAGAAGGACGGTGGCCACCAGAGAACCAGGGTGATTTATACATTAAATACAACTCTTGACTTAAGGAAACAAACAAAAAATATATGATTGTAAGTTCTCAGACCTCAGATCGTTCTCACAATGTGGATATTTAGAAGCTTAGAAATGGAACTAAGATAAGTTACATTGGGCAATACCACTTCTCTATTACTCCTGGCTTTCCCCTGATCTCAGTGTTACTGACACCATCTTGGGAAATATTTGGAACTCAAATTGGAATTTAATGCTCAAAGAACAATACACAACCAAATTCTATATAAATGAAGTAAATCTTGCTCAAACTTTTCCTAAATAGAGAAGCTTCTATAGCATACCTTACACTTTGTAACTGTGAAGCTGATACAATGATGAGGAACACAGAAATGGCTGTTGTACTCAAGATGCTTAAGAGGTAGTACACAGAAACAGCACATAAGAAGAAGGCTTAACACAGACTTCAGGAGTTAGATGAAGTTTACTGTATAAGTCAAGCTTATTCAGAGAAACAGAACCAACAAGACGTGTGTTTATATATAGGGAGGGAGGGGGGAGAGAGAGAGAGAGAGAGAGATTTTTTAAGAAATTGGTTCATGTGCTTATGAAGGTTTGCTGAGTCCAAAATCTGATGGGATGGGTTGACAGGCTGAAACTTAGGTAAGACTTTTAGTCTGAGTCCAAAGGCAGTCTCTTAGCAGAATCACTTCTCAGATATGGGAGGTCAGTCTTTGTTCTATCAAGTCCTTCATCTGACTGAATGAAAACCACCCACATAATGAAGGGCACTTTGCTTTACTCAAAGTCTACTAATTAAAATGTTAATTTTTTAAAATAAGAAGACTATTTTTATATATTTTTAATTGATTTCAGAGAAGAAGGAAGAGGGAAAGAGGGATAGAAACATCAATGATGAGAGAGTATCATTGATTGGCTACCTCCTACATGCCCCTACTAAGAATCCAGCCCCAATCCTGGGCATGTGCCCTGACCAGGATTGAACCATGACCTCCTGGTTCCTGGGTCCATGCTCAATCACTGAACCACACCAACCAGGTGAAACTTTAATCTTTTTAAAAAACACCTTCACAGAAACATTCAGAATAATGTTTAATCAAATATCTGGACAACATTTCCAGCCATGTTGACATATAAAACTATTTGTTCATAGAAAAATTTAATTAGTATTTATTAATATTTATCTCTCCACTAGACCAATTAAGCAGCCACTTCCCATGCTCTCCTCACCCAGTCCCTGGCAACTAGTAATCTGCTTTCTAGCTCTATGGGTTTATATATTGTGGATATTTTATACTATTGGAATTATACATGTGACATTTTGTATCTAGCTTCTTTTAGTTAGCATAATGTTTTCTAAATTTGCCCACATTGAAACATGTGGCAGTACTTCAGTATTTTTCCTGACTGAATACTATTCCATTGTATGTATATGCCACATTTCATTTAGCCATTCTTTAGTTGATGGACATTTTAGTTTTTCCACCTTTTAGCTAATGTGAATAGTTCTTATCTTGATATTCACGTACAGGTATTTCTCTGTAATTCTTTTAGGTATATGCTTAAGAGTGGAATTGCTGGGTAATATGGTAATTCTGTGTTTAACCATTTGTGGAACTACTAAACTGTTTTCCACACACTTGAATCATTTTACATTCCCACCAGCAGTTATCAACACTTGTTTTAAATGATAATCATCCTACTGGGTATAAAGTATTAACTCATTGTGATTTCAATTTCCATTTTCTTAATGACTAAAAGTATTGAGCATCTTTTTCTATGCATGCTGACCATTTTTATATCTTTTTTGGAGAAATTTCTATTCATGTATTTTGACCACTTTTTTAAAATTGGGTTATCTTTTTGTCGTTGAGCTATAAGAGTCATTTATATGTGCTGACTGATAGATTATATATATATATATAAAGATATATATATATATATATATATATATATATATATATATATATATATATATACTAGGGGCCCGGTGCACGAAATTTGTGCATGGGGGGGGTCCCTCAGCCCAGCCTGCCCCCTCTCACAGACTGGAACCCCTCAGTGGATGTCCTATGACGGCCCCCAGTCTGCCAGGCGTCTTGTGTGTGTGTGTGTGTGTGTGTGTGTGTCTCACCACTGGGGACCTGCCCTCAGCCGCATCTGAGGCTCGGAGAAGTCCTCCTGTGTGTGTCTACCTGCTGGGGGCCTGACCCCAGGCTTGGAGCAGGCACCCCCTCTATGTTGATCTCTCAGACTCTTGCCCTCCCCTGCATGTTGTTCTCTCTTTTTGAGCTGTGGCCAGGGCTGGGTGCTGCCTGCCTCCCAAGCTTGCCTACTGCCCATCTTTCTCCAGCCACCAGGAAGCAGGGAAAACCCAACCTCATGGTCAGGCCAGCCTTTTCCTGCTCCCTGATCCCCGGAAGGGACATGGGGAGCCGTCAAGCAGGCTCCCAGCCCCCAAGAGCTTGCTTTCCCGCTTCCCAGTGCCCCCCAAAGGGCCTGGGGAGCTGCCAAGCAGGCCGCCGACTCTTTCCCACTCACCCGTCCCCTGCTGTCTTCCTTTCCCACTCCCCGGTGTCGCCAAAGGGTCTGGGGACCCGCCAAGCAGGACCCCGGCCCCTGCAGCCTTGCTTTCCCGCTCCCCGATGCCCCGCAAAGGGCCTGGGCAGCCGGAAAGCAGGCCTCCGACCCCCTGCCACCTCTTACCCGCTCCCCGGTGCCCCTCAAAAGGCCTGAGGAGCCGCCAAGCAGGCCGCCAACCCTGCCGCCTCTTTCCCACACGCCAGTCCTGGGTCCTGTGCTGTTCTGCCCTGCAGCCGCTCTTGTGCACTCGGGAGGTCCCACAGCTTGGCCTGTGCCCTCTCACAGTCTGGGACCCCTCTGGGGATGTCCACCTCCTGGTGTGCCTGACCAGCCTGGGTGACGGGCTGATGGCTGTCTCCAGGCTGGCCAAGCCCCCCAGGAACGTACCGCACCCCATTGGGTTGTGGCCAGCATGGGTGACGGGCTGATTGGCACTTTCAGGCTTTAAGGCTGCCCACAGCTCCCATTAACCCAATGTCCCAGCAAGGCTGGCTGGACGCAGGTTTCTGGGGTTTGTTTATCTGCTATAATTGATACTGTTCCTTTAAGAAGCCGAGGCTTAGTAACGGAAGCTTCCTTTCTGCTTCAGCTCGCGGCTTCTATAATGAAATAATGTTACTCTTAGGCCTGCTGTTTCCTTCAGCTCCCGAGGATTCTATGATTTATACTATGTTGCAAACATGCTTTGTTTTGCTTTCGGCGAGGATTGTGGCCGGAGCGCAGACAGTTTCACTTTTGCTCCTGCTACAATGGAAGCTGCCCGTTTACTCTGTGAGTGGCAGTCACCATGTTGGCTGGGTTAATTTGCATACAGTCGCTCTGATTGGCTGGTAGGCATCCCGTAGAAACGGTTAATTTTACTATTTCGCTTTTATTAGTTAAGATATATATATATATTAGAGGCCTCGTGCACAAAATTCATGCACGGTGGTAGGGGAGAGGTCCCTTAGCTAGACCTGCACCCTCTCCAATATGGGACCCCTCTGGGGATGTTCAATTGCTAGTTTAGGCCTGATCCCAGATTGGGCCTAAACTGGCAGTCAGACATGCCTCTTGCAATCCAGGACCTCTGGCTCCTAACCGCTTGCTTGCCTGCCTATCTGTTCACCCCTAACCCTTCTGCCTGCCTGCTTGATCATCCCTAACCTCTTTGCCTACCTGCCTGATTGCTCCTAACCACCTCTGCCTGATCACCCTAACTGCTCCCCTGCTGGCCTGATTACCCCTAACCACCTCTGCCTCAGCCCCACACCTGAGTCTCAGGATTCTCTACTCTGGCTGGCCACAGGCACCCAGGACCAGCCAGCTTTACCCAGGCCAGCTGCAGCCATGGACAACTGTGGGTAGGCGGCTTTGCCCAGGCCACAGCCTCAGGCACCTGGAATCATGGGTGGGCAGCTTCCTCCAGGCCCAGCTTTGTCAGGAAAGACTTCCAGAAGATTGTCTGGAAGACCTCTGGTCTAATTAGCATATTTCCCTTTTATTAGTATAGATATTCTCAAACATTTCTTCCCATTCTGTCACATCTGTTTTTGCCCACAACTGTAACCCCAGGACCTAGCACAATGTCTGACAATGGATATGTGTTGAATGAATGAAGAAAAAGGCTTGGAGATGTGAAGAGTCTGTAGAAGGTTTAAAAAACCAAACTCAAAATTGTCACCAAGTGTTAATCATAGCATGACACTGTGTTTATCTGAAAGTCACAATATATGAACTAATAGTTCATAACTAAGTCTCATTTATGAGAGTGCTTTGTTTGACTCTAAATGTTTTATTAATAACCTTTTGATAAAGATGTAGAATTGTAAACAGTGAAATCTCAGCATTATAACACATGGAGAATGAAGCTTCAGATAGAGGTGATAAGACCAGTATGCCATAACAGTGCCTTTTTTTTTTTTCTGGCAAGACAGCAGTAATATTACCTTATGCTTGCTTAAGCTTTTAGAATTCTTTATCTTCAAAGTGTTTTACAATCATTAATTAATACTCAAAATGCTACTTTTAGGTGTTTTTATTGCATCCCTACTCAAACTGGCATACAATTCCTATAGCAGAAAACACACATACAAAGTAATATCTTCTCTATAGTAATGGGATACAAATAAATTTTATCTCATCATTAGATAATACCTACTTTTAATCTTTTCATTTTCTAAGAACTGTTTCCTCTAGATGCAAGCTAATGAGGTCAACAAGAGAAATTATAGAGAAAAGTGAGAATGGGACGGAGAAACAAATTTTTTCTCTTTGTCCTCTCTCTAAACTCCATTTTTTGGAAGTTGTATGGATTTAGGAGAGATTTTTTTTAATAATATGAAGGAAGAAAAAGGCAATAAAGAGTTTTCATTAAGGGAAAAGAAGCAACTTGAGAGACATTTATAAGAGGAAACAAATCAAACTGATTTAGTGTTCTAAGAAATATCTTTATCTTTTTACTTTGAAAGGAGAAACTTGGTGTTATGGACTCAATGGTGTCACCAAAATTCATATGTAAAGTCCTAACCTTAGTACTTTAGAATGTGATTATATTTGGAGTTAGGGCCTTTAAAGGGGTAATTAAGGTAAAGCGAGGTCACATAGATTGGCCATAATCCAATATGACTGGTGTCCTTACAAGAAGAGAAGACTGGGACATAGGCACAGAGAAAAGACCTTGTAAAAACACAGAGAGAAGACAGCCCTCTAAGTGACAAAGAGAAAGGCCCTTGGACAAAACCAACCCTGCTGACACCTTCATTTTGGACTTGCTGCCTCTAGAAATGTGAGGAAATAAATGTATGTTTTTAAGTCTGCGGTGCTTTGTTATGGCAGCCCTAGCAAACTAATATACTTTTTATACAGTGTTTAATTTGCTTTATTATTACAAGAATCCTTTCCAAAGAAATTCTAGTTACCTCTATTAGAACAAGTCTTCTAAATAAAAGCTTTTCACAGGTTGGTTTATGTAATCGACCAATGATTTGTTTTTCTAACTTGAATCTTTAAGTTAGATCCAAGCTGGAGTTTTCATGAAAAGAACAAACCAAGAATTGAATTAGTTTAAGCCCATTGAATTTTCAGGAATAATTTTAACTAATACTCAATATTGTCTTAAAACAATAATAGTGTGTTTTTCTCTTGTTTTGTTCCTCTCTATGAGTGTTCTTATGTCTGTGAGAAGCAGAGGGTCACAGCTATCTTTAATGGGCATTTCTGTACACTCTTAAAAGAATACATGTGTACCTTGTCTCATAGTTTACAAAGTATAATAATCCATTATCCCATCTTCACAAAAACACAGAGATACATCAAGACAGATATATATATATTACTAACTGATGATAAAACTAAAGCTCTAAGAGGATAAATCACTTGCTCAAAGTCACACAGCTGGTAGGATCATTGCAGAAAAGACTTTGCTATGTGCTGACCAAGCCAATTTCCTTTTCCTTCTAGACAAAGTGTTGGAAAATCCAGCCTGCCACCTGTTTTAGTAAATAAAGTTTTGCTGGAACACAGTCACACCCATTTATTTCTGTGCTTTTCTCCTACAATGGGAGAGTTGAGTAGCTGAAACAGAGATTATATGATCCACAAAACCTAAAATGTAAACTATCTTGTCCCTTACAGAAAAAGTATGCTGATCCCTATCCTAAACATACAAGTAAACTATAGTCCCCTACAATTTCTCTTATCCAGGAGCTCCCACTTCCTTCCTCTGGGGCTGAATGCAGATAATCTGATGGAGGATTCCAAGGGTTTAGGAAAAGGCAGTGCTACTGTACAGAAGAGACCAGAGTGATGTAGAGCAGATGCCCACAGCAACACAGCGTTGGTCTAGGACTGGCATGAGAAACAGTCTTAGTTTCCTAAGGCTTGGGTTTTTTAATTTATCATGGCTAAGAGAATAGTATAACTTGGGTCTTTTTTCTCTAAATCTAAAACTATTTTCCCCTTGAATTGTCAAAGTGACCAGAAGGAAAAAGAACAGAGGCCTTGGCTAGGTGGCTCAGTTGGTTGGAGCATCAACCCCCATACACCAAAAGGCTGCAGTTCTCCAGCCAGGGCACATACCTAGGTTGCAGGTTCCATGCCTGGTGCAGACAGCTGCAGCTGATTAATGTTTTTCTCACATCAATGTCTCTCTCTCTCTCTCTCTCTCTCTCTCTCTCTCTCTCTCTCTCTTTCAAAATCAATAAAAAATATATCGTTGGTTGAGGATTTTTTTAAAGGAAAGGAAAAAAAAAATGGTAAGATAACAGGTTCAAAACCACATTGCCCTGACTCTTAGAGTAAGGGTGGCTAATGAGTTTCATCACACGTTACTGTTCTGACAGTGGGAAGTGCTTACTGACAATGATTCAGAGGCCACCTCCAGGCTCCAAAGAAGCAATTAATACCAATTAGCAACACATACCATGGACTCGAGGCATGGGGAGATAGGAGACAATCAAGGATTTTGCCATGCACACCTCTGAAAGACAACTGAATTATGAGAAAGCATTTTCTATCTTTAAGGATATGTGAGGGACAACTTTCAATCTAAGCCATGCAAATATGCTGCTACTATTTACCACAAGAAGAATCATGTCTTAGACACCAGTTGCAAATGATTTGGTGTGAGGCGGGTGGAGGGAAGGGGAGAATTAAACATAAAAATGTAGAAAGTAACACCATACAAAATGAATCTTACCACATAGTATATACTAGGCTTCATACCTGACGTTTGGCTGCATCTTTCTTTCATGGGAAAATAAAGTACTTTTCAAGGCACTCACCCAAGCCGTTTACTGGTCAACTAGGCAGAGGCTTCTCTCCATCATCTTCCTACATAGAAAGAGGGTCTTTCATGCATTTAGCTGGGAAAGTCTTGGAAAGAAGATGCTCATGAAAAAAAAATCATTTTCATTTGACCTGGAATAAGATATAACTAAGAAAAAGAAAAACAAATTTTTTTTATGTCTTCAGCAATTTGAAGTTATTGCTCAAACCACAGATCTCAAAACTCTGCGCCAGTTTGTTGTATTTTTTCCAGCTTTCTCCCCCAATGAATGCAGAAATCTTCAGAAATATGATCTGTTCTGAAGTTTCATGATGTGTCTTTCATGAGTGTTTACTTTTACGGCAATTACAGTAAATAGAAATGAGGTGGAAATGTACTATTTTCACCTGACCCCCTTTTTGCTTATTTTGGTAACACCATTGTAGGTCATTCTCCCCTTGCTGAAAATGTTCCCATCCTGTTTTCCAGCGTATTATTTTGATGTATTTGCCGGTTGCTTACAGGCTCTGCAGTACCAGTGAGAGGTTTGTGAACCATTCGCTAAGTGGTTCCTGCTCCAATGAATCACCTAGCTTTCATGAACAGCCATGCAGAAGCAAAGCAGGCAGAAAAATAATGAATACATTTGTACCATTGCACTCTCTCCAACTATGAGCTTCTCAGAACCATACAATTTCCCCATGAGGAAAGATGAGATTGCACTGTCATTAGAAGAGGTAATCATTAGATTTATCTTTTATATAATTTGTAGCATCTTAAACTATTCGATGTTGCCTTATTACTGCCAGGAGTCCTCTTTAACTGAGTTGATAAGTAAATAAAGTAGAAATTACACACCAACAAGAACCTGGAATATGTTGTTTTAGTGTATGTCTGAGAGCTCCCTTCAGCAAACCTAATCTGCACAGCAGTTACCATTATTTCTACCTCAATGAGCATCTCCTAATTGCTGTGTTATTGCTTGTGAAGAAAATATATTATTTAAGTCCACAACTCATGACTTGTTGCACATCTACCCATGAAAAAAACTTTCATTTCATCAGCTTTTAATCAGTTTCAAATGGGGTGATCAACAGAGGGCTTTAATTTCCCCTGCCCTTGAATATCTGCTCGTTGCTTTTTCCTAATGCCAGTGTATCCTTCGAACGTCAAGATGCATTCATAATTTATTCAGATACCTGAAGATTTTATTAAACCAAATCTATTTAATTCTCCCTGAATCGGCTCAAGATGATTTGGGAAGCTTTTTCTAATGAACAACAATTAGTAACTCCAAGGACTCAGAACCCCCTTTTAGTTGTTAATGTTTAATGCTCAGTTGTTGATCTGCTGCCAGATAAAGACCCACAGAGCATTAAAATTTTGTATTAGTATCATCTTTACAAATGCAATATTGCTTAGGAGGATGAGGTTTCCACAGACCTCTTTCTGTTTTAGGTGGTTGTTAGAAATTTTAGGTGATATTGAAGCTGACATCTTGGACTTTGGGTTTGGCATTTAAAAATCTCAAAACCCACATTCTCCCTCTCCTCCAGCTGGCTGTTAGCCAAGGGGAAGTCAAAACAGCCACACGGTCCCTGAGTGAATTTGAGAAGGGTAATAAGTTTGAAAAATAGAATGAATTTCATTATTCAACAACCTATTACGTCTTCCTTAGTGATCAAAACAATATGGATCAAAGGCTATACGTAAGTATCAATCAGCAACATGGACAATAGCACATATTCTTGCAGGCTTTCTATGTCATTGCTCCTGTGGCAGGGATTTGGAAGAATGACCATCAGCAGACAGTACATTTCTCCCAATATAGGCAATTCCAATAAGTATTTCATATTTCTAATGAAATACTCTTAGATCATCATTAATGATATGGGTCAGAACTCAGATAAGCTTAAAATATTTACAAAAGTTAAAAAGTAGAGGTAAAGCTCTCTTTGATTAAATACTCTGCTATGGAAAGGACACACATGGGGTGGTAAAAAATGAGGCTGGCACTCGCCCAAAGGGGCCACATTAGCTAAATCACTCAGCACAGTTATCCAAGTCAGTGATCAATCTTTCCCCAGAGGCCTCAAAAGGATGAATCCATCCTATTATGATGAGAATCTGGGCCAGCCTAGTTTAAGAATGGGTGATGAAGAGCTTTCCTTGTCCACCCAATGTTACTTTGCTCATCAAGAGCCTGGTCAGTCTTGTAACTACAAATGTCAGATGGGCTTTATTCTAAAAATCTAGGCTCGTTAAAACACCAGAACATTGAGAAGATCATCCCAGACCAGAAAGCACCAGAGGACGATCCCATAGTATTTTCTTCATTAGCCTTTGCTTCAGTATTTTGCCTTTAGCTTTTTGCAAATGTCACAACAACAACAACAAAAATAAACCTAAGAGCTCTGCCTCTGAATTTTCCACAAAGAGAATATTAAAGATACCATCTGTGTTAGTAGAGCACATGGTTGGAGGATGACATCTGTATCAGATCCACCCCAGTTACAATTCTGGTTCTACTACCTGGATGACTTCTGACAATATTTTGCTTCAGTTTCCTTATCTGTAATGGACTTAATCATAGGCCCTAACCCTAGACTTCTTGGGAAAATTAAATGGGTTATTGCCCGAGAAGCCCTTAGAACAGCAAATAAGTGCTTAATAAGAGTCAGTTATTCTTGCCTGGCCTCTGTGGCTCAGTGGTTGAGCTTCGAACTCAGAGGCCATGATTTGATTCCTGGTCAGGGCACAGTCCAGGCTGCAGGCTAAATTCCCAGGAGGCAGCCAATTAATGATTCTCTCTTATCATTGACTAGGGGCCCGGTGCACAAAAATTTGTGCACTCGGGGTGGAGGGAGTCCTTCAGCCTGGCCTGTGCCCTCTCACAGTCTGGGACCCCTCAGTAGATGTCCTATGATGGCCCCAGTCTGCCAGGCGCCTTTTGTGTGTGTGTGTGTATGTGTGTGTGTCACCACTGGAGACCTGCCCCCAGCCGCATCTGAGGCTCGGAGCAGTCCTCCTGTGTGTGTCTACCTGCCGGGGACCTGCCCCCAGGCACACCGTGGAGGCTTGGAGCAGGCACCCCCTCTATGTTGATCTCTCAGACTCTTGCCCTCCCCTGCATGTTGTTCTCTTTTTTGAGCTGTGACCAGGGCTGGGTGCTGCCTGCCTCCCAAGC
>PVJC01026982.1:0-23609 GCA_004026665.1 Murina feae | reverse complement strand
GAGAACCTCTGGACTCTCCCCAGAACCAAGTGAACGAGGGATGAAGGATGGCGAGCAAAGGCAGGTGTCTGGTCCGTGTTTGTGGGGCTGCTTGTTGGCCTCAGGGGCGCACGCACTCTGAGAGCTGCACTCGCCGTTCCCGGCGCCGGGCCCTGCCGCCTGGGGAGGGGCCAACGAGAGAGCGTGGACTCAGGACTCATGGAGGTAACAGCAGTTTGCAAACAAAAAACTGGACTTTGGGGAACACCTCTCCCCACAGCACCCTGGGCTGCTCTGGCCACTGCAGGTTAACAGAGCTTCAATTTTTAAAGTTGGAAATGAGATGATAGAGGAGAAAAGAGAGAAAAAAATAAAGAAAAAAAGGAACTCCTACAAAATAGTCACAAAGATGTTGAGTCCAGCGCAGGGAATAGAGTCAATAATATTGTAATAAGTATGGATGGTGCCAGGTGGGCACTGGAAATATCCCAGGGGGACCACTCTGTAAAGTACATGGTTGTGCAACTGCAGGGCTGTGCGCCTGAGACTAATACAAAATAATAGTGATGCGAACTGTGCTTGAAAAAAAAGAACTACCTCATGGGGAAACCCCACGTCCGTCAGCCACAGTCGACTTAGGGGTAAGAATCCCATCAGAGCAGCACCGTCAGAGCATGCTCGCATGGCTGGCCGATCTCAAACAGTCTGTGACGACACGACTCCACTCACTTGATTCAGAGATGACTCAAAGCAGGTGTTTGCTGAGGCCATTAACCTACATGATGACCAAGAAAGTGGCTCCTTATCATTATCGCCATTGTTTCAATGCCCATCGCTCTGTTTCTCCAGCATCTGGACGATACTCAACAATATGGCGTGAAAGGAGGGCATTTTTGCTCCTTCATGGGGATGAGAACAGAGGCGACACTGGGGAGGGACTCACTGGACGCAGAGGCTCACTCTTTAGACGTGTCATGCAAAGGGGCAACGCAGAGGCTGGGTGGTGACGGCTTGTTGATGGAGGTGTAAAGCTTGAAGAGGGAACTGGGTTTCCAAGGAAACCAGAAGGCATCTGATGTTTACGCTCACTGATTGCCAAGCCTCCGCTGAGCGCTCTACATCATTTAACTCTTAGAACAAAATCGGAACCAAATGCCTTAGTATCTGTCCTCGGTGGGCGGGAAGGTGGGATAGGGAAGCTCAGAAATGTACCCAAGGTCACAAGCCAAAGGCACGCAGAGCAGTCAGACGAGGCGGTGCCACGCCAGCTACGGTCTCACCAAGGAGCAGGAGAAGGAAGACGAGGAGGGGGACAGGCTGCCAGGGGAGAGGAACAGGGAGAGAGGGGGAGGGAATCAAGAGGTAGCGAGAGCAGAGGGAGGCAAGGAAGGGAGAAGGAAGGGTGGAGGCAGGAGCATGGAAGGCAGAAGGAAGGAGGATGAAGATGCAGCTGTGAGGAGGGTCTGGGTGGGCCCCTCCGGGTGGGCCCCTCCCCTGTCCTGCGGCCTTGGTACCCTCTGTCCCTCCTGAGCTGGGGCAGGGGTGTCCTTTGGGGACTCATGACCAGGGAACTGGCAGCAAGGGTAAAGCAAGTGGACGAGGGATGAAAGATGGCGAGCAAAGGCTGGGCCAGATTCCTCTTCAGAGCCATCTTCCATCTCCTCTTCTTCCTGTGTCTAAGGTCACTGGAACTGAGCCATTCTCCAGAGCAAGTCCTTTCCTGAAACTGTTTTCAGTGCTGGAGGGAAGAAGACCAAAATAGCTCAGCTCTTCATTCCTCCCCGTCACCACTGTGGTGGGGGACAGCCATCAGCCACTGCAGAGTCACACGGGGACAGGACCCTGCTCGGGGACACAGGGTCCTGGTCACGTTGCGGCCGCCTCTCCTGCGGGAAGGACCCAGGCGATGACCGCAGGGTCTGGGTGAAAGGGGACTGTCCCACAGGAGTCTGGTCAAGGCAGCAGCTTGTGCAGATGTGCAGAGAGCTCGGCCGTGGGAAGGGGTGAGCAGTGACCTTCCAGGGTTGACTGGGGACATTGCTTCTGGAGAAAGTAAAACAAGGCCTTTGTTGATGTCTTTTATGAGTGTTATCTGCCAGACCCCAGCTTCCTCCTTGCCTTCTGGCCTCCACTGTCTTCCCAGGACAGCGCCCTGAGACCTGGCCGCAAAGGCAGAGGTGCACGACAGGAAGCCGTTCCAGTTGTGTCAGAGCAGAGATAAGGCGCCTGGCTCCCTGTCATCTTCATGCCCAGCGCTGCCTCCTCCGCGTAGGACTCGGTGTGCTTGCTGCCCGCCTCACTCATCACTTCGCACCCTTGCAGTTCCAGAGACTGTCAGGCCAGAGTGCAACTTCCAGGTCCAGTCTCGTTGGGTCCCATCCTGGGAGGCTGAGCTGACCTGGTCCCTCTGATGGGGCCTCCAGACGCACGCAGTTCTCTCTCAGCCACTCCACATGCCCCGTGGTGCCCGACTCCTGGGGGCGCCCCTGCAATCTCCTCCCCCTGCCCCGGGCCTATACATGGCCGGCCCTGGGTAGTGTCCCTGTTCACAGCCTGGGCCTGACTTCTGGTCACTCAGCCTCCAAACTGGGACCCTCTAATTCCTTCCAAATAACAGCCTTGCACTCAAAGGTGCACATCCGATCCCCCCCTCTGCTGCTGGGCACGAGACTGGGCTTCTGGACTCTGGTGCCGAGCTCCCAGCAGCGTCTGGCCTCGCCCTCAACGTCCTCCTGCCATGCACACGCTCCGTCTCCCTTCTCGGGGCTGATCTGCTGGCACAAGAGACCTACCCATGTGGGGAGCCTCCCGGCAGGCGTTGGGCATGTTCAGATGCAGCTCCAGCCTTGCTCCCTGCAGCTCTTCCTATTACAGTGCAGACCACTTTCCAGTAAATACCCAAACTGGTTTCTGTTTTTTCCTTTTTTAAAATTTATCCTTCATTTACACTTGACACACAGCATTATGGTAGTTTCAGGAGCACAACACCATAAGCAGACATTTCTACACCTTACCGGTGATCAGCCAGGCGCTGGCACTATTTCAATCTGAGGCTGGGAGTCCGAGAATGCGGAGGGCTGACAGTACTGGCTTTCTTACCCCCTAATTGGCCTATTTTTTCTCTCCAAAATTCTACCTTCACAAATCTATAGGGGATTAAACTCATTAACATTGTGGATGTGTACAGTTCTAATCTGGCCTTGTCTGATGCTCTTCACCGGGTGCACTGGCACTGGGGCCTCCCAAGAGGTGCAAAGTCAGCCACTGCCTGGGGCCACCTGTCAGGAGCTACAGAGCCATCTGCAGATGGCTGCTACTTGTGTTGGGCTTGGAGGTGCCTAGGAGAGGCCATGCTGTGAAACAAGGCAGGCTGATGCTAGTGCCAGGTCTTGAGTCTCTTATTGAGAGGTATGGTGCACACTGATGGCAGCTCTTGCTTGTTTGAGAGGTTTTAGAAAAGTCTAAAGCCTGAGCTAGGACAGGTCATTCATATGGAAAAGCCACAGCAAACAGCTTGGGTGGGGCTGGAAATGAGATGGGGCAGGATCTCAAGGAATCGTCAGGGCCAAGTGAACACTGTAGGCCATGCTGCTGAAGGCTCAGACATGGCTGTCAGTCAGCTCTGCGATGGGGGAGAGGTCCCAGCACAGGAACAATGACCCCTGCAAGCAGCCCCATTTGGAAGAACCCCTAAGTTCTTGCCTCAATGCCAGACAATCCTCCCCATATGTCCCTGGACCCCGCAAAGCTGTCACCCAGTGTTGGAGCCCAGAGGGAGCAAGTCCAAGTAAGCTCATGTTCTGGCCCTTTAAGAGGAATTGCCTGGGGCTCCAGCAACCTCCATGTCACTTAGCCACATCCCTACTGGTTTTTATAGCCCAAAGTTATGGAAACTTCTCTTCCCAGCTCTGGAACCCTGGTCTGGGGCCTGGTGTGGGGTTGGGGCCCCTTGCTTCTCATGAGAGGCCTCCTCAGCTATGATATCCCTCCTAATTGAACAAACCACACCACATACAGGTACTGGGTCAGTCTGTTTCATGCCTCCACCTCTCCTACCAGTCTCTGTGTGCTTTCTTCTTTACTTCTCTAGTTGTAGGACTTCCATTCAGCCAGATTTCAGGCAGTTCTGGATTATGGTTGTTCTGAATCTTAGTTGTAATTTTGATGTGGTTGTGGGAGGCGGTGGGTACCTGAGTTCTCTATACCATCATCTTCCATTTGGCCATTCTGCACTTGAATGAGCTTCTCCTCAAAATGGGACTATTACAAATAACTTTCAGGCACATTGGGAAGTTACACCAATTTTTTTTCAGGTGACAGGTTTTCCCTTAGTCAGCTCCTTTTCTCTCTCAAGTCTGTTGACTTGAAAGTGGGGGAAACTTACCCAGGAACATCGTCCTCATCAGCAAAAAAATGGCTGTTTTTTCAACCTCCCGTCAGCAGGTGACAATGATGAAGCCAGTATCTCACCACAAAGACCTAGGTGTGGGGGTCACCAGGATGGCTCTATTTAAGACTCTGGGGCTTTAAAAAGTGGCTTCTTCCCACTACCAGCATCAAGATGGATTGAGAGAGAAACAAAGTGATTGGTGAGTAGGGGAAAGGAGCTCATTTCCTTATAAGCTGCAATTGGAACTATGCTCCAATATGTCTCTTTTATTGCCGATAGTTCATCAGTTCCGAGTCAGACTGGAGTGGGGCCAGAGATGAAATGAACATAAGCAGATCTTATTTAATCACCAATGAGCAGAGTTTAGGAAAAAATGCCTGCAACCTGGTCACTTAGCCATGAGCAAATCATCATCATTCAGTTTCTTAAACAGGGACAGAAAGTTCTGGACATTTACATCCACAAAATTATAATTAAAGTGGAGACAATATTCTAGAGGCCCCAGATGGAATGTTGATATCCTTATTCCAAAAATATAAAGAGCCCCTTGCCTGAAGCTTATAAAAAAAAAAGAAAAAATAATAGATAACACGAGTCATATTTTCCAGAGACTGGTCACAATTCATTAAGAAAAATATACACAAATGGCCAGGGATTAGAGTTTTAAAGAATTTTTCAAAAATAGCTGTTCATACTGGGGTGGAAGAAAGCAGTGAGCAGGAAGGAGGGATCAGTGGGCGGGGGGAAGGGGAATCTTTATACTTTCAACAATAAAGATAAACTAAAAAAAATCAGGCAAGCAAGAACTGAGAGGGTGCCCTGAGAATAAAGGTGTCTATTGGCTGTGAAACCCTAGGGGAGCACCGGTGACATACTTACGTCAGGGGCCATTGAGGGCCTGTACGTGTGGGTGCAGTGCTGGTGACCTCAAGTAAAGACATCTGGAGTCTAAGTGCAAACCCAGGGGTGTTACTCCTGGAGTCGAGCTGACAGCATTCAGTGCCCAGTGAATGTATGATGCCACAGGCCATCTTTCACTGGATGAAGAAATAGTTCCTAAGAGAAAACTAGGCACCTCCTCATGGATGCGATTTTGATGCAAGTTGAAACACAATGTCACGTTTTACTACTGAGATTGTTGGAAAATTGCCAGTAGAAAATATAGAGAATCCTATATAATAAAAGCTTAATACGCTAAGTGTCTGGTTGACCAGTTGGCCGTTCAAAGTATAATATGCTAATGGTATGCTAAAGCTGCTCAACCATTTACTATAACATGCACCGACCTCCAGGGAGCAGCTGCTCTGACCAGTAAGTGAGCTTGCTGCTGGGACTGAGTGAGATGGGTCAGACATGCCCTGGAGCCCTCCTGTGGTCCCTCCCAGGTTGGAGGTTGGCCATCTCTCCCCGGCCCCGATCATGCACTGGTGGGGTCCCTTGGCTTGGCCTGCACCCTCTCAAAATCCAAGACCACTTGGGGGATGTTGGAGAGCTGGTTTCAGCCTGATCCTGCAGGCCAGGCTGAGGGATCCCACTGGTGCACAAATTCGTGCACTGGGCCTCTAGTAAGAGAATAAGAACTTATCCAGGCCGTTCAGATGTGAGAAGACTGTCTATGATCCATTATCCTTCCTTAGTGCTGTGTATTCCTGGTGGGACTGTCAGTCATGATAGTGAGGCCCCTCCCCCCTCCACATTCCATGGCTCTGCCACTGACTTCTGACCTCTGACCTCCAACCCCGACCTTGGGGCCAGGAATCCAGACCAAGGTCCTGCCAGTGCAGTTGTGCCAACAGAGCAGGCGGAGCTTGGGGAGGGCAAGCTGGTGCTCTAAGAGCGCCTTCTCCTGTGTTTATGGGCTCAGTGAGGGTGACGGGGCAACCTTTTTGGTATTGATAGGCTGCCTCGCCGCTGGTTAAATTGTTCGGTGCTTAGTCATTCTGCCGTGCTCATGGCCCTTTTGCACACGACGCCCAGCACCACCTGGCTCTCTGCCCTGGCCCTCCTCTTTTGCGGCTGGACCTCTTCGGGGCCTGGAAGCTCGCCCCGGTCATGGTTAGGTATCAAGAAACATTGAGTCTTAGACGACAGCCGGTGACCACATGTTAGATGACAATACTTCCGTCTGGAGGCTGATGGATAGCATAGGGTTATGGCATCTTTTTGTTGTTGTTGTTCAGAGACTCATTTGTCTAATTATGCAGCATAATTCTTCTAGAACAATGCACTTCACCAGGTAGGGGACATCAGTTTACAGCTGAAATGTTCATTGACTTGTACTTGTCAGTTTTATAGGGACCACCTTCATTTTAAACCTGTGTTATTTTTAGCAACACCTTTGCCTGATTTCTACACCGCGGGGCTGCAGCTGCAGGGGGCGGGGGGAGCTTGGCTTAGGGTCAGGCCTTAAGACAAAAGGTGGGAAAAAGTGAAGGGAGAGGGAGGTGTGAGCGATGGCCCAGGCGTGCAAGATGGAGGTGACTCAGGAGAGGCGGAAAGTTCTAACAATAGATGCTAATGATGTGGATGTTTGATGATATTAGACACAAGACAAAATTTCCTAAGAAAGAGTGACTACCTTCTAGAAGGTTCCCTGCGGTGGCGTTCCTCACGGCAAGTCCCACAGAGTTTAAGAAGCTGAAACCCTGCAGCATGTTTTGGAAACCAAGACCATCTGCTGCTGTGGAACTGGGCTGCCCTCCTCCTGTGTGCTCGGCGGGTTCCTGGCCTCATAGGGCCCCAGAGCTACTGTGAGAGCCACGCTCTGCTGGGAACTGGGGGTTATCTGACACCCCTTCCCCATGTCAGGCCTGCCTGGCACCAAGGGGAGTGAGGCGAGGCCAGGGCGAGGGGCACTGGGTGCCACGCATGCAGGGAACCCTGTGAGGCCGGGCTGCACCCAGATCAGGGCAAAGCATCTCATGCACAGAAGCAGAGCCACAGAAGCGACCGTCACAAGCGGTGAGACCAGCCACCTTTCCTCAGAGATATCCTCGGCGGGGGGTGTGCCCCCTCCTGTGCCCCTCAGGATCTGGGAAGTTTGGTATTTGTCATTAAAGCTCAGGAGTGACTGTTCCCACAGAGGCTGACCCATTGTCACCCTGAGGCTCTATGGGCCGTCGTCACCAGGCTGGCTAAACCACAGCCTGGCTGGAGACAATCCACTTCCTAAACTCGGGCCAGAGCCTCGTCCATCTGGTGTGCTTTGGGGAAACACAGAGCAGGACTGGAAATGGCAGCTGCCTGGAGTGTCCCTGGCTGCCATGGGCATAGCACCTAGCGCTTCAAGAGTCCCTGAGGCTGCGGGGCCACGGGAGGGTCCATGGGCGAAGAGACAGAATGAGGGGGTTCTGCATAGATTTGGGACAAAGTGAGAATGGAGGGGCACTCTGCTTTCGGAATTACAGAAAACTGGTGGGAGGACTCAACGGGAGAGAAAAAGAGGAAGATAAGAAAAGGACAGGAAAGAATTAATCCCAGGAGTAACCGATACCATCTCACCCCAAACGGGGTGGCACACTCCTGAGACCGAGCCTCCAGGACTCCCATGGTTGAGAGGCTGAACGTGGGAGCGACTGCAATCCTCGTGGGAAGGATTTAAAAATGTGCGGAAGACGCAGAGGTGAGAAGCTGGTAAACACCAACGCAGAGATACCAGGGCAGAGCGGCTGGCGGGCTGTGGCACAAGGACGTGAAAGTCTAATAACCTCCAAGTGAGTCGAGTTCTAGTTCCCACGGAAACGTGATGGGCGGCCCCGCTGGCTGGGCCCTGAGATCACACAGCCTTTTTTAAATGTTGAATTTGTTGGGCTGACATTGGTTAACACAATTACACAGGTTTCAGGTGTACAGTCTATAACACGTCACCTGTACACTGTACTATGTGCTCACCACCCCAAGCCAAGTCTCCTTCCATCACCATTATCACCCTTCACCCACTCCTACCTCCCCCGCCCTCTGCCTGGTAATCACCGCAGTATTGTCTTGTCTATGAATATTTTTTGTTTGTTTGTTTTTGCTTAATCCCTTCACCCAGCCCACAACCCCTCCCTTCTGATAGCTGCCAGTTTTCTGTGTGTACGAGTCTGCTCCTGTTTTGTGTGTACGAGTCTGCTCCTGTTTTGTGTATACGAGTCTGCTCATGTTTTGTCAGGCATCTTTTTAGAGGAAAATATCAGATGGCAGCTTTGTGAACAGGCCTGACCACAGGCTGGTGACCTCTGCCTGTCCACACCCTGTACCTCCTCTCACCCGCCAAGATAACCTGGGAGCCAGCCCATCAGTGTGGCCCCGGGAGGAGGGTTTAACAATAAAAGTTGTATTTTCCTATATACCTGCCCCCCCCCAACACACACACATGCATGTGTGAGGAGAGATCACCACTTTCTCACCAACCCAGGAAAGATGCTTTGCTGCTTAGTTTGTTCACAACACCCTGCGGAGTCTGGTCCATAAGTCAGGGAACCTGGGCCCGGAGACCCAACCCAGGGGTCCACCTGCGACACGCACGGCACCACTCACCACCGGGCCTGTGAGCCAGGCTGGGTGCACGCGAATACCCCCACACACACACACACCCCGAGCGGAGGAGAGCGCCAGGAGCACGATGCAGGGCGCCGCGTGCAGAGGCATAGAAGCAGCTGCTGGTATCAGCTCATGGAGTTTGAGGTCATTTGGTTTCTGGTCGACCAGTTAGCTGGTCAGGATTCAGTGTCAGTTGGTTAACTTCTATTCTAGACTCAGGACACAAAGGTGCTGAGGAATAAGACCTGGTGCTTGTCCAGCTCACAGTGAGGAACTGCGGGGCAAAGGGGACAACGGGATGGAAATAAAACAGATTAGTGCCCACTCCCCGGTGACACCTGAGGAAATGCGGACCTTCTCGGACCACACCCCTCAGCCAGACACAGCAGCAAGTGGTCCCGACGCGGCTCAGAAAAACAGCCGTATTCTATAGGTCATGAAGTCCATCCGATCAGCATCCCTGCTGGTGGCATAGAAACTCTATGTAGCCCCACTTTTGCAGGTGGGCAAACAGGCTCAGGCGAGCTCAGGTAGGGAGCCAACGAGAGGGGAGTGATGGTTGCGAGCAGAAAAGCCATTTCCCAGGCTCCGAAGCCTACTCTTACCCACACATGGTCTTCCGAAGTCCACACTAGCTCCTCAAACAGACATTGATTTGGTTTTTATCACAAAATGCCCTCATGTCTTTGAAGTCTCACCTGCTTCTCTTATCTGTGTGAGGAGCTGAGATCTGAATAAACACTTTCATCATGATTTCAAAGCCCTTATCCTCACAGTGCAGGCGCTCCATAGACAGCTGACAGCTGATAAAAAACAGAAGCTCCTCAGGCTAGCTAAACATACACACCCCGGCTTCTCTCGCCGCTTCTCAATCATTCCAGGGGGCGGGCTGGGAGATTGTCACGATAAGAGACCCCCGAATGCCATTAAGCCTTTGTAGAGGATGAGAGCGCCGTTTCACGGGGCGAGATGAGCCCTACCCTGCTCAGCTCCTCCCGTGAAATAAACGGCATTATCGTGAGAAGTCGCAGCAGCGACGCCATTAAATCGTCAACAGTAGTTCAGTTCTTTTCAGTGGTTAGAAGATTGTCTGGGGATGCGCAGGTATGAAGAACCTGAGAGACGTCTGGCCCACTTACACAGGAAAAGAGCAGAGGCACAGCCAAGGCTGTGGGTGCAGAGCTGCCCGGGCTGTGGAGCGGGTGACCCTGGCGGTGACCGAGGGCCCCCAGCCTGCAGAGAGGGGCTGGCGAGTCCTGGGCGCTCGTGAGCGTCTGTGCTGTCATGCATCCCAGCTCTGTGTTTCCTCTCCGTCCCCTCTCTGCTCATCATCAGTAGACTTGTAAACACAGAAGCTGTGGTTTTGGTTGCTATTTAAAAAGCAGTCAAAATAAATGCTCGGTTAAAAGGAACAAGGGAACACTCATCTAGTCAGCTGTACTTATTAAAGGCTCCGGACCCATTCCTCTTCAAGTGTCTGGTATTTTCCCGGAATTCTGCGTGGGAGACAGGAGGGTTAGGGCCTGCGAGGCAGGTGCCCCATGTCACAGCCAGCAGCCACCAGGCGCCCGGGGCACCTGGACAAGGCCTGGTTTGGAAACGTGACTCATTAACACGCACAAGCCTGCCCTGAGGCCAGGGAGCCAGGGCTGCTCCTCACCAGCGTGGCTTCCTGATAATATCAGCCCAAAGGCCTGGGATGTGGCCAGGAGTCTGCCCGATGGGACTGGCGGGTGCAGCGTGCACTGGAGGCCCTGGGAGGGACTCGGTGAAGGTGTTTGGGAAGAGATTTATGGGTGAAATAATCCCGAGACTGCTCACTGCGAACACGAGGGGCGGGGGGCTCCGAACGGCCAGCTCGGAGTGGCGCTGGCCTCCGCCGGCTCTGCATTGAGCCCACTTGACTGGGGCCCAAGCCAAGCATCCCCGTCCACTGCCGGTGCACAGGGTCCCCTTGGGCTAGTGGACTGAGCAGCCTGGAGGGTACTGGTCTGACCTCTACGCCCGCTGCAGACCCGCACAGCAGCTTGAGAGCCTCGCTCCTCTGTGGGCGACACTTCCTGGTGGAAACTCTCAGAAACTCATCCACGATCATAAAAATGAAGAGAAAAAGAATAAAAATGATTCAGGGGCCCTGCATCATGGCAACGATGGGAAACGGTCAGAGACCAGCCAGACCCTTGGGTCTGTCTAGCTGCCCGTGTCCACAGGGTTCTCGTTGTCCTTCCTCCATAGACCTGCTCCTGTCCCGGCTTCTTTCTGAGTAAACATGCTCCTTCCCCTCCCCCCATATGCTGTCAGCCCAGCCCCTAGTCAATCAGGGCACCGAGCCCAGGGCCACAGAACTGAGCCCTGGGTGGAGGAGAGAGGATGGCTGTGCAGTGCCAGTCATGTGACCCGGGTGCTCCACCATCCTGGTTGGGAACCGCAGGGTCCCCCGGAATCCAAGGGGAACGTGGAGAGAATGGACCTGCAGTTGCTCCCACTCTAGTCTGCCTGCTGGGCCCGTGCGGGTGGCGAGGGCCAGAGCTGTCCCAGCTGGTGTGGGGCTCACAGTGGCCGGACACACAGTCCACTTGAAGGGATTTTCCCATAAAGAACGTTCAGGACTCAGAAAGAACTCGCCCGAGCTGTGGCCTGGGTGCATATTTAATTAACATATGTGATCGGTTACAAAGTCATGCGGTGCCTTATTTAGCAGAAAGCAGGAGTACACAGCGTGTTAGACACAAAACCAGAAGATAACACAGTTCTCATAAGTGAAAGCTGACAATGGAGGTTTCCAAAGCCTGCATTTCCAGGCCTTGCTCCGGGCTGCATCTCCTGCAGGTAAGTTGCCAGGTGCAGCATTTTAAACATTTAGTTCCCCGAGTCCTGATACTGTGACTTAAGTGCTGCAAATACTTCTGTCCAGTGACAAACCCCTCCGCGCCCCAGCCGCACAGTGCCCTGGTGGGTTGGCACTTTCAGGGCATTGCAGGCTCATGTCCAGGCTCATGTCCAGCACAGCCTGTGTGACGGGGCAGAGAGTGCGACGGCCAGAGAAGGGAGTCTGCTCTGCGACACCCATCTGGACACACGCAGACCTCACGTCCAGGACCTGTGGTGGCCTGGGCCTTGGGTGTGGACACCTGGGTGTCAGAGTCCACCTTCACCCTTTGTTGTTGATGGGGACAGTGGGCTCCAGGTCGCTTTTCTCTAAGCAAGGCGCCCCACGATTTCAAGTGGGCTCCTCCCCGCAGTGCCTTCCCGCCGACCTGCACCTGGACCTGGACCTTGAGGGCAGGCTGCGTTTCAATCCCTGAAGCCAGCGGCTCTGACCTGTTTCCTAGCGATCGCCACCTCCATCGCCCACACTCACTTCCTCACCACTTCCTCCTCTCCTTCCCCTCCTCTTCCCACAACCCTTCCTCCCCCACACCTGCTACGCCCCAGACACAGGGTCCAGGGCCTGCTGGAGGGAATGATTCTCCTGCGAAATGGTTAGCCTGCTATGTGGTTCTCCAATGGTGGGATGTGCCAGGGGCGGGCAGTCTGGCGGAACCCGGCTGGTGCTTGTTAGTTTACCCGACGAGCTGCTGAGCAGGCTTTCTTGAAGCTCCTGGACGGCTGGTGCTCATTCTCTGGGAGACGATGGGTGGCTCCCTGCTGAAAGGTGTGTGTGCACACCAGCCCGGCCAGCACAGGTGCAGAGGGTCCGAGGAGGGGCTCTTTCTTTTCGCACTGACACCTGAACCGCCTCAGCGCCCGCTATGCAGAGCGCCGGGCTGCAGGGTGCGGCGGGCGGGCTCCTCCCAGACCTCTGATTGTACTTGTTTGAAGGCAAAGTGACGGGACTGCCTTAGTGAGTTCCGGATTTCTGAAGGGGTCTGCCTGGGAGAAAGAACGTGTGTGCCAATGTGATTGTGTGTGCACACATGTATGGGTGTGAGTGTGTGTGTGTGCATGTGTACGCACTCACGGGTGCATGTGTGTCAGTGTGTGTGTGGGAGTTAGTGGCGTGTATGTGTGTATGTGAGTAGGGTGTTCATATGAACAAGTACTGCTTTAGTAGACACATATGGAACACAGAATCCGCAGTCTGAGCCTTGCTTCTGGCTCAATTTAAAACTACCGCAACCCAGGCAGAAAGACACCGTGACGGTGTCCCTGGCCGAACTCTGTTCCCCTCAAGAAGGAGACACAGAGGCCCCGCTCCCCTGACCTTGTCTGCACCCAGGCTGACTGGCCACGCCCTTGCCCTCCGCCCTGCTCTCCTTCCCCAGGGGGTGTCCTCGGGGAGGGTCGGAGGGTGGAGCCACCGAGAAGCAGGTGGTGCGCAGTTTCCTTTCCGGGAAGGGCATCCCAGGTTGTCTAACTGCCCAGAATTAAAAGAATGTATTTTCTTTGTTACCATGGAGATGTCTAGTAACACAGTTTTTCTTTTTTCTCTTTTTTCTACATTTAAAAATACTTCCAAAAGATTTCAAAGACATTTTCTAGGCAACTTTGATGTGTTTGCAATTTATATTGAGGGGTGTGATATCCGTATTCCTCATTGTATTCATACAGCGAAGAGCTTCGTGTGTGTGTGTGTGTGTGTGTGTGTGTGTCTATGACTTGAAATTTTAAAGCGTATGTACATGTATGTACCCATGTCACCGTGGGCCTGGAAGGTGTTCCTTTCTCTTAGCCTCCACACCTGCCCTCAGGGTCTCCCGCCTCTGCCTCCAGGGGCCAGCGTGTGCACGGTGAACGGGAAGCCCACACACTGGAAGGGTAGGGCGCGAGGTCCTCCTGGTTCCCACAGCCCACATCTGTAACTGGAAGCTCCTGGGCAAGCCCTATAATATCTCACTAATTCTCTGGGTATTTTTAAATATGTGCATAAAGTATCTGAATTTTTAATTAAATTTAAAATGTTCTTAAAAATGTGTTGGCATCCAAGGGAAAATGTCTGGACAGGGCCCTTGGCTGCTGGCTTCCGGCTGCGTTGAAGGCGGAGGGCTGGGATTTAACAGCAGGTGTGGACTCGAGGGAGTGGCCACCCTGCGGTGCGGTCACCTTCATGCCTGAGCCTGGCGCTACTGTCCAGGGCTGGTGACAGCATGTCCTTGAAGGGGCTTCTTGAGAAATGTGACCACCCACCGCACAGGGACGGGGCTGGCAGTGGCCTGCGCCCGCCCGCGCAGCCTGGCAGCGGACAGAAGGCTCTGGCCATGAGGCAGCCTTCAAGGTGGCAGGAGCAGGAGGCACCTCACCACACCCTCCTGCAGGCGGATATGGGACGTGACGGCTTCACGCTCCTGTTCTGAGGAAAGGACTGCCACACGGGCTGCAAACCGGGGGGCCAGGAGCGTGAACGACGCGGAAGGAGAGGAGGGGGCACAGGCACTGAGCAAGGGGACCCTCTGCGGAACATTCCAGGATTTTATTCGCCATTTCCAGCACCTTCTCGTTTAATCCACTCCGTGGCCTCACCTGCTCGCTCTCTTACAGGGTTTGCTGTGATTCTCCTTATCATACCGCTAGGTGAATAATGACTTCATCGAATCAAACCTACTGAAGCGAAGACAGCCCACCGAGACGCACACAGTGCGATACAGAACGAGTGTATCAGGAAGCGGCAGTTCACTAACACGCAGAGCAGGGAGGGAATGGGCGGCTGACGGGTGTTATTTTGCCAAATGCAGGGAATTTTAAAGCTCTCTCTCACGTAAAAACCCCACATCAGTCAAGTCCACTTTCCAAAGATAACGGAGTGTTGTCATCGGCATTTACCGGACAGACAGGGACCGGGACGTCAGCCACTGCAGGGGAGGGTATTCCCGACTGGCATCCAGCCCTTGGACATTGAGGTGAGAAACAGCAGCTGCTTTAGTTTGCATCTGGTGTTAAAATGTCAGACTTTCACGGCTGAAAACAATTAGAAAATGGAATCTGTGGGCCCACATGCTGGAGAAGGAGCTGCACTACGACAGAGCCATTGTCGACCTCAGGGCATCGATTTCATACAGAATTTGGTGACTTTACGGGGACGTCCGGGGAGGTAGGAGAAAGAATCGGCATCAAGTGTGCTCACACAGATGATGTATAAACACAACCTATTCCTGATCGCATCTCTAGTTTATAATCTCCAGCTACAGGAAGATTCTCTAAGGGGAGAATCAGCATTTTAAATAACTGCTTAAGAAGTGGGAGAGTGGCGGCCTCATAAAATACTTGCTACCTTTCACTAACCAAGGTCAGAAATAATTTGGCGGTGATGCCCCGGATCAGAATTTAAACAAGACCCGTGCGTCTCCCACACTGTGCTTTGCCAGACCAAGGTGGGGGCCCAGCCTTCCCATCGGCCGCGCTCAGCGCTGCCTGCGCTCTCTCTAGTCCCTTGTCGCCTGGGACAGAACCTGCCGGGTGCTGACGGGGTTTGACAGCAGCGCGCTCTCAGGCATATGAGCTGAGTGGCGCTTCGTGAGGAGTGGGGGCGGACGAGGACACTGGGAAAGAAGCCTTTCAGACGGTGCTGGCCAGAGCAATGTGAGCTGCGTGCGTCAGCCGCCCGGCCCTGGTGGGTGTCGGGGAGCAGAGCCTGGAGGAGGAGAGTCGTCCGCTGGGAACACAGCGGGTCGTGGAGGAGCAACTCACAGGACGACTCTCATGGCCACTGCGCGGCTACTTCATGAACTCCTGGTAAAACTCGGAGCGCACGAAGCGCGGCAGCGAATCCTTCTCCATCAGGGCGTGCACCCTCTTCTGGGCCATGTCGAAGCTGCTCGGCGAGGGCTCCACCAGGTTCCTCACGGTCACGTCCTTGGTGAAGTGGTCGATGTTCACCTGCGGGCAGCAGACAGGCCCATCAGGGTGGGCAGGAAGGGGATTTCCCCTAAAGAGTGAGGACGATGGCTTCTACTTTCTCGGTCGTGGGAAAGGCCACTTGGGTTAGGACGCGGCCAGTCAGACACGCACAGGGCATCAGGGCCCCCCCGCGGCGAAGCCTCGGGCCCAGCACTCAGCCTTTCCTCTGTGGCCGTGGGGGTGCATGTCTGTGTGAAGGTGAAGTGGCTTCTTCAAGGTCACAGAGCTAAAGGGTGTGTTTGAATCCAGGTGCCCACCGGTCTCGCCTGGAGGCAGGCCATATAATGAGGCCTCGGTCCTTAGACGGGGCCACCATCTGCTTGTGCGGGTAACTCAGACAGGGTCCTATCCATGTTGAAACTGCATTCCCAGGGCCTCCCTTTCCCTGAGAACAACCAGCCTATATAATGAAAGGGTAAGTCACTGTGACACACACTGACCACCAGGGGGCAGATGCTCAATGCAGGAGCTGCCCCTGGTGGTCAGTGGGCTCTCACAGGGAGAGCTCTGCTTAGCCACAAGCCAGGCTGAAGGCTGCCAGTATAGCGGTGGTGGTGGGAGCCTCTCCTGCCTCCTTAGCAGCGCTAAGGATGTCTGACTGCAGCTTAGGCCTGCTCCCCTGGCAAGTGAACATTCCCCAAGGGCTCCCGGGCTGCCAGAGGGATGTCTGACTGCCAGCTTAGGACTGATCCCCTGGAGAGTGGGCATATGCCAGCAGGTGGACATCCCCCAAGGGGTCTCAGACTGCGAGAGGACACAGGCCTGGCTGAGGGATCCTCCCTCCCCCAAGTGCACAAATTTTTGTGCACCGGGCTTCTAGTGTTTGAATAAGGGACTTGAGAATGTTTTCCATGAGTCCTCGCCTGGATTCTGTGAAGAGGAATGGAGTTGGTAGGAAGGCAGGTTAGAACTGGGGAATCCCGGGAAGTAGGAAACTGTGTGTCAGATTTCACACGGAACTCATGTCCGTGATGACATCATGAAGAGAGACTCATGCTGGCAGGGATAGTGTGGACAGCGCCCTGGCTCCTCCTCACAGGGTGGGAGGCTGAGGGGCAGAGGGGAGGTCTGCAGAGGAACCTGAGCTAATTTCCACTGCAGCATGGAACCCTGTGATCTCCAGGACTCTCTCTTCTCCCCCTTGACCCACAGGCCCCTACACACCATGCTCCTCCCTGCAGCTCCTGGAGGTGCTCACCTGTGGGTAGTAAGGTCTACGCTTGGTCCATACATTCAAACATCCGCCTCTAACAGGACTAGTGATGACTAATTCATAACCAGAGTCTGGAGAATGTATGGAGGAAATGGATAGCGGGGAAGCCCCTCGCATCACCTAGAGAAGATGGCTGCCCACCTGCGGGGCTCTGCGGACCCGCGGGGCTGGCTGCAATCCCCGACTGGGTTAAGGAGTACAACGTGGCCCTAGAGACCGGACCAAGCGCCAAGCACAGCTGAGCTGAGGCGTCCTGAGCCCACAGAGAGCAGCTGCACGACCCCAGAGCTGCTCTGAAATCAACACACATCTGGTCGTTGGTGGCTTGTTTTCCAATTGTGTCATCTGGCGACGATCTGACTTCCTTGAGCAGACACCTTGCTGCCCTGACCGGAGTATAAGTGCATAAATGGGGGTGTAGACAAAGGGCTGGAGGAGGGCAAAACGAGTTTACACGGAAAGGAAGGGAAGGGAGGGGAAGAGAGAAATGATAGGAGGTAGGAACACTCACTAGGTGTTAACTAGTTGGATACTGATGTGTGTTCTCACACCCACTGCTTCATGCCATCCTTACAGCCCTGCCAGTGTCTTCATTGCCCCCTTTTCGTGAAGGAGGGCACTAGGTTCAGAGGGACCCACTGATCCCTCAAGGCCACACTCGGGTGTCATTGCTGCTGCTGCTGAGTGAGTCCAGCTGCTCAGCTCGTCCAGGCAGGATGAGTTCCCAGCTGCTCTGCCCCTGCACCCAGTAGGTGCTCAAGAAAGGTGGCCACGCCCAGTCAGATGGCCTTGGGCTGCCAACATTTCCTAGGTGTGACCCCTTTCTGGGATGTTGCTGAGGGAGCCCCTCAGGACCCACCTCTTTAGGGGCCTCGGCCTGGATGAATTCTTCGTAAATTTTCTTCGCCTTCTCGGCCATCTTGGCCGCCGACTTGGTCTTCTTGAAGTCCTCACAAGCCATCCAGAACTCCAGGTTCTCCTCACTGAATTCAGACTTCAGGAAGCTTTTGAAGCTGGCGAGTCCATCTAGCAAGGAAGAAGGTCACTGAGGAAACATGCACATCGGGGCCAGTTGCCCCTCACTTGTAGCTCTTAGCTCTAGTTGGGAACACTTTTCTCCTGAACTCATTTCCTTTGACCTAAGTTCCTCTCTGTCCCGTTCCCTCCAGTTGGTGACCCCCTTCTCAGACTCTGTCCCTGCGTTGGTCGCTGCCAAGCACAGGGATTTCTACAACCGGGACAGAGGGGGTCCTTCTGTCAATGTGTCGTCTGGGTACGTTCATGGTCTCCGTGTCCTGCGAAGACCCTGCAACCACGTCCACCTCTGACAAGGCAGGGTGGCTCGTGATAGAGAGCATGGGCCCGGGCACCAGTGACCTGGATTTCAACAGGACGCTTGCATGTCACTCCCTCCCTGTGCTGACCCTTAAAAACAGCTCCACGGAACAGCTAGAATATGCCTGCTGAGGGCAGGTCTGAAAGCAAGTCCTCTAGAAGCCTCGCTGGAAGTCCCTTTAAAACCATCTCACATGGTGTCTGGGCAGTGGGCGGGCTCCCTCCCTCCCTGCGCATCGCCTGCGGCTTGCTGCCGCCCAGGCACATGCTGTCACCCGCTGTGCTGCGAGGAGCCAGGCCCGCTTCTCCCCTCACCAGTCACGTTTTCTCTGTTTCCTTTTTGTTTGTTTGTTTGTGTTAATCCTCACCTGAGGATATTTTTCTCAATGATTTTAGAGGGAGTGGATGGGAGACAGAGAGAGGGAGAAAGATGCGAGAGACACATCGATTGGTTGCCTCCTACATGTACCCTGACCAGGGATGGAACCTGCGACTCAGGTACGTGCCCTTGACTGAGAATTGAGCCCTCGACCCTTCAGTGTGAGGGCCGACTCCCTAACCACTGGGCATACTTTCCAGGGCTCATGTTTCTTAAACAAAGGTGTCAGGTAGTCCCTGTGGGAATGGGAACCTTCCCAGGCACTTTCCAGCTGCCAGGAAGTGCGGGCGGGACAGCCTCCTGAGTTCCCACAGGATCGGCTCCGAGGCCGGAGGACGCAGCCTCAGTGGGTCTCGGCCAGTTTCCTGCTGTAGCTCCATCGGGCTCTGCGTTACTCTGCCTCTTTGTAAGAGGGAGAGAGAAAATTGCAGCCCCCCACACGCTATTCATCCCGAGGACAGTGCCAGGATTCCCAGACGATGCTCACAAAGGAATGAGCTGGAAAACCCGTTCAGGCCTGGGCGCTGACGTCGCAGCGCGCACTGAGCCCCACAATATTATTTCAAGGATTTTTGTCGATAGACGCACTTTAGGCCCAGAACCAGGAGATGGCTTTGTGCTCTGTGGGCCTGGGGGTGTTTAAAGCTGCTCTTTCCTCATCTGGCTTCTGAGGATTCTCTGGGGGCCCCTTACGAGGACCCTCTGCTGCTCCCTCTCTCCCACCCTTCTCATACCTTCCCCGTTTTAACCTCTGGCTCATTCCTCAGAGAGAGTCCTGGTGGGTCTGACTTTAACAGACTCCAGACCACTTGTCTCTGTTCTGCAAGCAACACACGTGTCTCCTTTGCCCATCTCAGCCCCCTGCCCACTCCACAGTCCCCTTCGCACATTCCTGACAATCCGCAGGCTGTTCTCTGCGGAGCCCGCACAGCCTCCCGACACCTCCTGGCACACCTGGTCAGGCCTCACTGCCGAGGAAGCCCAAGACCCGCCTGGTCCTCCCCCGTGAACCCTGGGCTGTGACGTCGGCGACAATCCCTGAGCTGCCCTAATGAGTGGCCGCTTTTGACGTCCATGTCAACGCAGCCCTACCAAAGAACACACACGCACACATATATGTTCCCCTCCGAGAAGGAGAAACTATTACTGCAGAATCTCCGGCCTCAAGCTCACACCGGTTTGCAAACTGAAAGACTTCAGTCCCTCAACAGAGGCTGAGGTGTTAACACTAACTGCCTCACTCACCTTCCCCATCTTCTCATCCCAGCTTCGTCCCCCAAAGCCTAAAACATGAATTTAGCGTCCTCGGCAACCGCATGGCTGAAAGGGACTGTGCGCCTAAATGGACAGCCTTCTCCTCAGGGGCTTTGACAGCATGGAAATAGTTCTGCTAATTCTCAGGTTTCTGGACACTGCAGTAAACACCGGCCCAGGGCACTTAGCTCACAAGCGTCCCTCTCCACCTGCCAGCTGGCTCCGGACCCAGAGCCCCGGCCTCAGACAGCGAGTAAGTCAGCTGATAAACGTAAATGTTTTCCTCTTAGTTGACCTCGTGGAATTTTGTGTTCCAGAGGCAACAGAATTCATTTATCACCCATTAAGTCACTGAGTGTTCATTGGACACTTTATAGGTCAGAGCAGGACATTCTGTTTAGCACAAAACGTAAAAAGAATCAACAATGATTGAGAAAGTTCCAAATTGGAAGAGTTGGTGTTTTGCCTTGAGATGCTGAGCTGGAAAGCAGAAACTTTCCCACCCAAACAAGACAAAATGTTCGTACGCAGCTGAAAGCACATTACTTGCTATGTGTTCTGTGCCCGTTAGTCACGAAGATCCTGTGAGAAAGGTTTTTTCAACCCTGATTTTTTGCAAAGCATCAAGCAAAATGTCATATTCCGTTCTTGTGGCAAAGATGGAGAAGTATGGGCTCGATATCTCAGGTAGAATAACTTTTAAAGTATTCTAATTTTTAGAATATTCAACAAATATTTACTTTCCACATACTGTGCACTTCCTGTTGTGAATAATGGGGGTCAGAAGGCGAAGGCCTGGCTGCCAGTGAGTTTGTAATCTGTAGGAGGAGGGAAACGACTCTCACGGAATACGAAGTAGCAGATGTTGAGCAGAGCGGCCAGCGTAAGGAGCGCAGACGGTGTACAGACACATGTGTCCGGAAGCTCAGAGGCCGGCGGGAAGGGCAGGCCCCTAGATTCGCTCTGACGGGGGAGGGAGGCTCCCGCAGGGAAGATGTGATGCAAAGCGATGCCCACAGAGGCTCGCCCACGGAAAGCCGGGGAGCCAGCCGACGGAGCAGGTGTGATGCAGACCAGCCAGGGCTCCGTGGAGAGTCGTGAACACCGGAAATGGCCCTCGATCCCGGCAGCCTTGGGAATGTGCGGGATATGTGTGCCCACATGCACTGGCATTGCTGGGGCAGGCGTTCTCACTGACACATCGGTCATGCCTGGAATGAGGCTCTGAAAGGCATGCTGCCAGCGGGAAGCCGGGCTGGGCCATCACAGCCCAGGTCAGAAGGTCACAGAAGCATGAGCAGCCGCCCGGACCCCACGTCCAGCGGGCTCACTCCGCTCTCTCAGGCCTTATTAGCCCACCACGAGGCTCAGCTGGCACGGGCAGGGCCTCCGTTCCTCATGAACATACTAAGGGGCACACGGCCAGGACACGTGCACACAGGACAGTGGACAGGACATGAGTGTAAGCTGGCTCTTGGGACACTCACCCTCCCGTCCTCACCACACCCCCTCGGCACCTTCCCTTGCTGAGTCGCTTTGGAAATTGTAAGAAATGACAAAGTCAGAGGAACAGGAGCCGGCCTTGGAAGGCATCCCCTCCTCTTCCCTCGCGGCTCCTGTGAAACCCAGGGGACACTTACAGCTGCTCTGCAGGAGCTTGTCTAGGGAGCCGCGCCACTGCAGGGCCTCCTCCAGCGATGGCCTGCGTCGGGGAGACAGAATGAGGCGCCTGTCGTTAGTGGGTGCACAGACACCAGCAGCCAGCCCCCTCCTCAGCACAGGGAGCCAGAGCTGTTCTCCTGCCCACAGCTGGGTTTGCTGAGCGTCTGTTTGTACACGTTCACCTCTTTCTGGACAATCTGGTTAGGTCTGTCCCTTCTTAAAGTGGAGTCTACTCATCTGGGAGCTGTGTGGTGGTTCTCGTCCCTTCATCAAAGTGTTCTTTCCTAAACGTAACAGCGAAAGCCTGGGTCCACGCAGGGATGAGCCATGTTGTTGGCTCACAGTGCCCACCAGCCACCTGGCTTGGTCCGAGCAGGGCAGGGCTGCCACATGCAGGGCCGCCACCACCTCCTTGGGGCTCTGGAAGGTGGGACGTCTCTGTGGTGAGTTCACACTATAAATCCGGGTGCATTTTCTCTGCCCAGTTAGGACAGGCTAGTGCCTTAGGAAGCAGTGTGGTTCCCACGAGGGCAGGAGTAGCCCAGCCCTCCCGGCAGACTCCCAGGACACCAGCCAGCACCTGACTTCCCCACGGTGGTCACGGTCAGGCTGGGCCTCCTGGCTGGGGCCTCCTGGCTGGGGCCTCCTGGTTGGGGCCTCCTGGCTGGGACCTCCTGGCTGGGGCCTCCTGGCTGGGGCCTTCTGGCTGGGGCCTCCTGGCTGGGCCTCCGGGACTCACCTGCTCTAAGGCTCAGGTGCAATGTGACTTCCTCCTCACCACATCGCGTCAAGGCAGACTAACCAGGCCTTGGCCAGAACAGGGAGGCCAGTTAAAGGCATTTTTCCTACACCGGAGTTTCCTGAGCTCTTGTGTACCTGTTGTTCAGGCAATCCAGGAAAATCCCTGCCTCTGCGGCTTAGGGCTTCAATTGCTCCGATTGGCGGCGAGGTTGACGAGGGGAGGGCCACCGCCCACATTGCTGCCTGAGCTCACGCTGGCCTCAGTTTTTGCCGGGAGTGAGGAGGCCGTGGAATTTGGAACTAAAGTGCTAGAATAACCCGTTTGCGTCTCGCTGCCTCCCGGCAGAACGTGTACAGATTTGGAGTTATAATTCTATGACTTTTCACAGAGTTTTAAGTTTTTAGGACTGAGAGTAGCAATCCTGATGAAACGCCGTGAGGGGTTTCTTCTTTTCTCCTGGCAAGAGCTGAGGCATCTTAGGTAACAAGTGCAGTGCTCACTCCTGGGAGTCTGATTCTGCAAGCAACCCCCTTCCCACCGCGGGTGCTGGAGTACAGGAGGGGACAGTGTGGGAAGCGGGCTTACCCGTGTGTCCCTTTATTTTTCTGCCTCATTTTTTTTCTACCCAGAAAAGGACCTGGTTCCTCGTGGCCTGAACCCCCCTGCCTCTGTCCTCCCTCCCTCCTCCCGTCCCGCACCCCTGAGAGCCGGTCCTGTTCTGCTTGATTGACACCGACATTTCTGACCGAGGCTTCCACACCTTCCCTCCCTCCATGGTGGGCGCGTATTCTAGACTCGCCCCGAGCCCCCGTGGGTCATGGGCGGATACAGCAGGACGTTAAACCACTGGGTGAAAGGAACAGCCTGCTTCATACCCGGGTCCTCCCTGATCACACGAGTATTCTTGTGGAACAGCATCACCCTCCCCGCCCTTGTCTATGTGATTAAATTCTTGTCAAGGTCACGTGCACAGCCCACTCGGGCTGGATTAGCGCAAACTGATCTGAGGACACAGCCAGGCAAGACACATGCCCGCAGCACGAAGCCCAGGCTGTGACAAGCCGCAGGCTGGGAGGGAGCGCACGTCTGTCCTGCCTGATTCTCAGAATCCGCAGCCTCCTTAAGTCTGACTTCTCCGGAAGCAAGTTGGCTGCAGCTCTAATGACCACTGAGGGCGCTGGTTTGCGAGGCCGTGGCTGAGCTGGGTGCTGGATGTGTGCCTGCCCCCGGTGTGGGTGGGGGGCGGGGTAGGGTGGGGGGGTGTGGGTGGGGGGTGGGGTAGGGTGGGGGGGGTGAG
>PVJC01026981.1:0-23617 GCA_004026665.1 Murina feae | reverse complement strand
GGCTAAAAAGGTGACAAAAATATTTTTTAAGCTTTTAGTGTGAACTCACCTCTGTTCTCAGATTTTAGTGGGTGTCAAGGAATAATTAATTCATGGGTCTAATTTTATACTTCATCTATAAGAGTCCCCTTTTTGCCTATTGGCTTTTATTCCTAAACTTTGGGAATAGAACCACCTAGTGGCACAGAAAAAAGGACATCTTTCAAATCTCACAGAGAATGATTTTGTTAGATTCGTGATAGTGACACAGATGCATAAACAATATACCAACTTAATCACTGAGTTTCAAAATTTTTAAATAGATTATAATTCCCTTTTCATTAAAGAGAAAACTAATCCAAAGGAGTAAATGACTTGCTCAGAACCACACAAAAATGGGAACAATGTCAAGATTTCTAACTTTATATTCAGTTTTCTAGTCATCATGTACTGTCTCCCTTTGTCTTCCTCTTAAAAGCATATGCAAATAATATCAAACATACTACATCATACTTTCTGTGTGTCAGACTCTGTGGTTATTTTTTAATTTTTAATTTTATTTTTTCCATCACCATTTATCCCCTCTGTGCCCCCTTCCTCTGCCACCTATCACCCTCCACCCCAACAATCACCACAGTTTTGTCCATGTCCATGTCCATGTCCATGAGTTATCTCTCTCTCTCTTTTTAAATTTTTTGCTCAATCTGTCCATCATCTGCACACCCACCCTAGAGCTGTCTGCCTGCCCTCTATGAGTCTGTCTCTATTTTGTTTGGTAGTTCAGTTTCTTCATTAAATTCCACATATGAGTGAAATCATATGGTACTTGTCTTTGACTAGCTAATTCACTTAACATAATGTTCTCCAGGTCCATCCATGTTGTTGCAAAGGGTAAAATTTTCTTCCTTTTTACTGCAGAATAGTATTCTATTGTGTAAATGTACCACAGCTTTTTTATCCACTCAGCTACTGATGGACACCGGTTGCTTTCAAATCTTGGCTATTGTAAATAATGCTGCATATACTCTTTTGAATTCGTGTTTGGGGCTTGTTCAGATAAATTCCCAGAAGAGGAATCACTGGATTATAAGGCAGTTTCATTTTTAATTTTTTGAGGTAACTCCATACTGATTTCCACAGTACCACTCTGTACTCCAAGCTGCAGTGCATGAGGGTTCCCTTTTCTCCACATCCTCACCAACACTTATTTGTTGATTTGTTGATAATAGCCATTCTGGCAAGTGTGAGTGCTTCTCTGAAGAGGACATACCAATGGCCAATAGACATTTGAAAGGATGCTCAACATCACTAATCATCAGAAAAATGCAGACTCTGAGTTCTTAAATGTGACAAACTATAATATAAGTACTTTTATTACCCACTTTCTCTAGACACAGAAATTGAAACATAATGAGATCAAGTAATTTGTCCAATTTCACAAAGCCATTGAGCAGTAGAGCTAAGATTCAAATCCTGTCTGGCTCCAAAAATTGATAAGCTGTGTTTCAAAGGGGTTTCTCTCTCTCTCTCTCTCTCTCTCTCTCTCTCTCTCTCTCTCTCTCAAAAAAGAATTAATAACAATCTTTGATTTATTATCTATTTTCATTATTCAAAAAGTAGCCATAAGTGGCTATTTTTATTTGCTTAATTAGTTTTAAATTACTTAGAAATAGTCTACTTTTCCTCATGCCCTGTTAACTATTAGAATATCTAATGTTTGCTTTGTGTTTTTACTTGGATTTGAAACAGAACATTAGATCTCTACACCTCCCCCTATTTGAATTCTTCTTACAATTTACCTCGTGGGTCCTGCCTCATGCTGACAGCTCCCCTGAGTAAAGGCATATATTTTTTATACTCAGTGCTACCTTCATGCTTGCATAGAGTGAATATTCAGTAAATATTTGATGAATGAATTTAAAAATCTACCTAACTCTTCAGTCAAAGATTATTATATTTACTTATCATCAAATAAATTAAACACCAAACTTTGTGCCTGCTTAATATTTAAAAAGTCTTCTATTTTCTCTTATCACAACTTTTTTATTTCTTGCTTTCTTCAATTTTTCATACAGTCAGTAATAAAAACTGACAAAAAAAGAAAACAAATGTATCACACATCCACCTTTCCAGCTCCCTGCTGTAATAAGGTTTATACTTTTATTCTCACAAGAAAGGTAGAAAATATTTTTTTTAATTTGAAAGCATAGAACCATAATCTTTTTATTCCCCCAACCAGAATGAGATACTTTCCAAGTGCTTCTTTCCCTTTTCAGTAAGAGAAGAAAATCGGCTTCCACTAATGGCCGAGTTAACAGCTCCAAAATCAATTAACATGAGGAAATCAAAGAAAACAGTCATGGTGTGTTTGAAAGGACAGTAAGAAGGAACAACTTGACAGGAGAGAATATTGACAGAGGTTGTAGGTAGACACACTAAAATCGAATGTGTTATACCATAGTCTTGCTAGCTACTATTTATTAATCACCTACTACACTAAACACTTTATATATTTCATATAATGTTTGCCATTATATGGCAAACTGAGGCTCAGAGTTAACTATGTTACCAGGGTCACAACTAATGAAAAAGGGAGCTAGTACTCAAAACCAGGTTGGAGCTCATGGCCTCACTCTGGACCCCACACTAATTCTGTGGGGCTCTGAGAAGATTATCTGGACAGAGATGCATTTCAGGAGTCCAGGGTTTTGGGTTAGACACAGAGAGAGCTTAACTGAGGTAAGCCATTTGCAAGGCTGTTGTAATACTCCCGCTGTGAAGCAGTGAGAATATTCTCAATGAAAATGAGAGAAAAGATTAGGAAAAAACATACAGTTTGAAGAGGACTAGGCAGGACTTGGTGGAAATCAGGGGAGTGCATACAATCCAGGAACCTGTAAGGGCAAGGATGTCAGATTCAAATGGCCACAAGTAGGTCCCTCTTTTCTTCCAGTGCTCTTATTTTTTATTCTGGGTCATCTACTACAACTTTTGCATCAGCTCAATTTTGTCTCCAGGGAAAACCAACTGGAAAGAAATTTCTAGGAAAACTGATTATTTTTTAAAAAGCAATGTGATCACTACCCCGTAGATATTTATTTTGAACAATCTTCCAACTTATATATTTTTGATTCATTGTTGCTCAAATTATGTTCACATATCCCTAGTAGTAATGTTCTTCTCTCTCACACATCAAATATTATTATTTTTAATTATATGTGCATATATATACATACTAGAGGCCCATTGCAGGAAGATTCCTGCAAGAATAGGGCTTCCTCAGCCTATTCCTGCAGGAATAGGGTTTCCTGAGCCGGAGCAAAGCACAGAAGGGAGGGAAGCCTGCCAAGGCAGTCTTTGCTCCCTTCTCCGCTGCCTTGATTCCTCCCATCTCTGCTGCCTCAGCTCCCTCCCTTCTATGCCACTTTGCTCCCTCCCGTCTCCACAGTCTCTGCTGCCTCGCTTCTTCCCATCTCTGCTGCCTTGGCTCCCTCCCTTCTTTGCTGCCTCACTCCCTCCCTTCTCTGCTGCTTGGCTCCCTTCTGCAGCACTTGGCTTCCTTCTAGGCTGTCTTCAGTCTTCACTCTGCTCCTGTGTATACAAATTAACTGCCATCTTGGCTGTGTTAATTTGCATATGGTCACTCTGATTGGCTGGTGGGCATGGCTTATGTGTCTCAGAGTGATGGTTAATTTGCATATTACTCTTTTATTAGATTAGATATATCTAAAACAAATTGGTTTTATCTCATCCACATTTTCTGTTCTAGGTCACAAAAACAAGATAGTTTAGATGGGCATGTTTATATAAAGCAAGAAAGGAAAATGTTTCATGAATCACAAAACAAAGAAAGAGAGAAGACATTGAAAGTTCACTTTCAAAGAGAAATAGGAGTAGAATAAACTAATAATATATATTAATGCACATCTTTTTATTTAAAATAGTAATATATATTTTAACCTATAAAGTAATAAAGGAAATTAATTTATTTTATATATATATATATATATATATATATATATATATATATATATATATGGCTAATATGCAAAGTGTCCCCTCTGGGGTTCAACCAGGAAACTGGGAGTGTCCCCTCTGGGGTTCAACCAGGAGACTGGGAGTGTCCCCTCTGGGGTTCAATCAGGAGACCCCTCTGGGGTTCAACCAGGAGACTGGGAGTTCTATTACTCACTATGATATGCACTGACCACCAGGGGGTGGCACAGAACAAAGGAAGGCCCTGGCTAGCAGCCTGCAACCAGGGAAGGAAGGCCTGGCTGACAGCCAAAGGCCTCAATCAGCCCTGATCACTGACCAGGCCAGGGGACCCTACCCTTGCACAGATTTTGTGCAATGGACCTCTAGTATCATATAATATACAGGTTGAGGCAAAACTAGGCTTATAGTTGTGAGTATGCAAAAAAGTTTTTATATTATTATTTATTACTGTATTATTTTCCATATGAACAATTATAAACCTACTTTTCCCCACCCTGTATGTATCTATATATATATAAAAGCCTAAGCAACCGAATGACCGGTCGACCAATCACTATAACATGTACCGACCACCAGGGGGCAGATGCTCAA
The DNA here is from genome assembly GCA_004026665.1 of Murina feae. Taxonomy (NCBI): domain Eukaryota; kingdom Metazoa; phylum Chordata; class Mammalia; order Chiroptera; family Vespertilionidae; genus Murina; species Murina feae. The sequence continues at coordinate 19,048 of PVJC01026981.1, read as the reverse complement.
CGCAGGAGCTTCCCCTGGTAGTTGGTGCACTCCCACAGTCAACTTCCTGTGGTCCCTTCTCTCTGACCAGCCCCTATCACCAGCCAGGCCGACGAACCCCACCAATGCACTAATTCATGCACTGGGCCTCTAGTATTAAATAAGAATTAGGCTCTAGAAAACTTTGAAAGGAATGTACTATTCCTATTTCAGATCAACCCCATTTTAAAACACCTGTTTTAAACATAGAATGTTGAATTCAGGAACTTCAAAAAACGAGGAAAATGAGGTAGCTCATTTGCTAGTCTTTTTTTCTTTGTTTCATGAATCCTCATAGAGCTATTTTTATGACTAAGATCCTGTGGGCGTTACCCACCACCCTGATTTCTTATTCTAGTGAAGACACTAAGAAATTTATATTTGGTTCAGTGTTTGGTCTATATAAATGGGAGTATAAGTTGATGATATGCCCAGTGTGTAAATATTTCAAAAATATTTATCATAATGTCTCTGTATGATTTGAGATTGGTTTTATGAATCTTGCAAAGCAGTTATGAATCTTGTAAGAAAATTACAAGCCTGAACTCCCAAGAAGCATACAGCATTCTCACTCTGAATACAAGCCCAGCCATCAGACAGTGCAATCCCACTGAGTAGATTTTTGAAGTGTTACAAGGTTCTGTTTTGTTTGTACTTACATTGTACAGTATTTTGGGAACACTCCATCCAAGGTATAAGAATAGCGTTTATAAACAAGCACCTTCATTAGACTGTTCTGAGGAATGCTGAGGTACTGGGAAGATAAATGATGCGTTGAGGTACAAAGAAGTATTTCAGCTAGATAATGAGCCCACGACATTGGACCAAGCTGCTTTGCAAGAAGTAAGACTAATCAGCTTTCTTAAAAATAAAATTTATGCTGTTGCTAGGTCGCAGTAAGTATCGTGACATTCAAAAAGCAATTGTTTTACAAAAGGCAAAGGTATTATAATGGTGTATGTTAGGTGTGACTAAATGGTGTTTTTAACAAACATTTCAGAATTTAAAACTATATTTTTGCACTTAAAAGTACATATGCATTCACATGTGTGTGCACATACACACACATGCATACACATACTCCAGAATCTAAGCCTCTCTCAAAACACTTATATTTCTTGATATTTACATCACATTTTTTCTACTCAAAGCCTCCATTTTACTCATCAGACTTACCCCCAAGGCATTTTTTACTGTTTTAAAAATTCAGTCTCTTTTCAAAGGGAAAATTTGATGCCATTGAGGATAATCAAAGAATGTGCTACTCTTTCATAGGCCCTTTAAATAGTGCAAGCATGGTAACATGCAAATAAGCACATGTGTTTCCATGATAATTATGTTGATAGAAGAAACAATTGGACTATGAGATATGAGTGAGACTTCGGCGTGCATTTGGATGACTCTAATTTACGTGTGTGAAGCCCAGATGGGAAGTTGGGTGACTTGCCCAGAGTCTAACCCTTGGTCAGAAAATGCCCTGAGGAGTCCAGGCACCCAGTTCAGTGGCCTATGGCTACCCTTTCCTGCCGGTACTTTTTGTTAAAAAATCAGTGTTTTGCCCCTAAAATTTACTAGTAGAATAAATGTCTTCAGAAACCCATTTATATCTTACATAAAAGAGTCAGTAGTATCCATTAATAAATACGTTTAACAGAGTCACAAACATGACCAGAATACTTCTGTTTTAAAATTGTCATTACTTTATAGACATACAGAAAAGTTGTACAAGTGATAGCATGCTATGGATTGCATTCTCCCTAACTTACAGAGAAACTATACCATAGCCACTGAAGATTTACCATGTGCCAGATGCTATGATAAGTATTTTAAGTCATTTAATTCTCATAGTAATCTGCAAGGTAAATACTATGATTAGTCTCATAAACTGAGTCACAGAAAAGATTAGCAGTTTTCAAAGGTCACTCAGGGGTTCTCAAACTTTTTAAACAGGGGGCCAGTTCACTGTCCCTGAGACCGTTGGAGGGCCGGACCACAGTTTAAAAAAAAACAACTATGAACAAATTCCTATGCACACTGCACATATCTTATTTTGAAGTAAAAAAACAAGGCAGCAAAAACACCCGGCAGGCTGGATAAATGTCCTCGGTGGGCCACATGTGGCCAGCGAGTCATAGTTTGAGGACCCCTGAATAAATGGCAGAGCCAGGTTTGAACCCATCTGTCAAATACTGTATTTCCCTAGTCCCTACTCCCACAAGTCTAAGCACACGCACCAGTGTGTACCAGAATAGCAAGCATTCAAACTGGCTTCATGCCTGCTCAAGTAACTGCCTTTTCTCACATTCACATGTTAATGAGCATTTTAGGTCACATGAAATTCAGGTGAGTTCCAGAAACTTAAATAGCATCATAACAGTGAAAGCCCCCTCCAGTACAATGAGAGAGCAGAACCAACCAAAACTTAAGCCGTCGTGGATCAGCCGGTCAGAAGTAAATAATTAAAGTATTGAAAATTAAAAGCTGTGGAAAGCACTGCAATTATATTCCCTCTGTCTTTTCTTTTGCTACAAATAGCTTAAAACTGTACTTGCCCAAAACATAATTCTTCCTTCATGGAAGCTTTCATTCAACATGACTTTTTAATTGGTGGAATGCATAATTGCCTCTTTTCTATCTCAATTCATAGTTCCTTGAGCAGCTCAAAAATACCAACATCATAACTGTCTGCTGACACGTAAATGCTTACTGATATGAAACAGAACCTACTATTTCTAGAACTAAACTATAGCTAAGATAAAAATAGAACATTTCCATATAGAGTAACATGTATGAGTCCATACAGCTCAGAATGATAAGTGTAACAGAGGCACCAGTTATTTTTTTGTCTTGGTGAGCATAATTTCCTGAGTTAGCACCTCCTTCAAAAAGAGAAAGATATACCTACAAGTGTGCATTCACTCTTTTCTTAATAATCTATTCTATGGAACTATTTATGTTTGAAATAATATTTGTAACTATTAAAGATGATACAAATTCAATATGCTTTTATATTACATACTAGTGGCCCGGTGCACAAAATTCATGCACATTAAAAAGGAATTAATTAGAGGAAATATTTTAATATTGCTATTCGCCCTTTCTCTATGATAGAAGGGTCCGGCCGACCCCAACCCAATTGGGTGACACCAAGACCAGGCTGGCCCCACCCCCGGCAAGCCCCGGTGGGGCGAGGGGTACAGCCTCACAGGGGCACAGCCTCAGGCCCCCTGGCCCCAGCGTGGGGTGGGGGGAGGGGCCCCGCAGCCTCAGGGGTCGTGGCCTCAGGTCCCTCGCCCAAGCCTGGCACCATGTGGGCTCAGGTCTCAGCTGATCTGTCATTACAGCATCACAGCATGATGACCATTTGCATGTTAGCCTTTTATGATTAAGATTATTGGTCTCCAAAATGCACATAAAAATTTATCTTCAGTAATATTCTTACCAGTGTTTCATGTGGAGGCATGATGGAAGGAGCCAGAACCTAAAAAACTTATGGTGGGCTTTCTGTTCTAATAAGCTTAACAATCTTTTTCCATAATAATGTTGTTGGCAGTGACATTTTTACTCTGATGATTTTTATCAATTTTGGAGGGGTTTTCTATTAATTAACCAAGATCTTTCTATTACTTCCAATAAAAGCCAGGGTGGTTCTTCTTGGCAGTCTCTCACATTCTTTGAGCTAATCAACATGAAATTTACTATTGTGAATTTCTTCCTTTCCCTATTTTTTAGCAAATGCAGAAATTTCCCAAACAAATTACCTCTTAACCACAGTATAGTCAGTAAAGTAACACTGAATACTTCTTTAGGTTGATGAGATAGAATAGACCAGACAAAAAGCCTGAGGGAATCTAGGACATGGGAGTCATTGAAGAGGTTAGTAAAAACTAGCTATAAGCAGAAGTTTGCTCTTTGATTGGTTTATATGCAATGAAAGAAACTATCAGAAAGGTACTAGTTAGGAAGCCATTGCTGTATTTATAATTCAAACTCCCAGAAGATAGAGATTTTTGTTGCTTTATTCAGAGATGTATTCCAAATATCAAGAAAAAAGCCTACCACATAGTAGATCTTTGATGAATATTAATTGGATGAATGGATGCAGAATGACTTAAAAGTGAAAGACCTGAACTAAAGTGAAGGCAACAGAAATGGGTGGAAAAGGAAAGATACTGGAAAGGTAATAAAATTGACCTTCAGCTAGGCACAGAGAAGGAAGAAAGCAGAGCCAAATATCCTTAGCCTTGCTGTTTGAGAGACAAAAAATTCATTCACAGAAAATAAACCAGGAGAGAAAAGAGATTTGAAAGTGTAGAAAAATGTAGACGAGGCTAGACAATGCTGGGTGAAAACTTAAGAGAGAGGTTGGAACAATGGAAATGGACTTAAGCAAACTCTCCATGAAGATAATGCAAGCCAGAGACATAGCTCATTTAAAAGGCATAGAGACCAGCAGTGTGGCTCAGTGGTTGAGTATTGACCTATGAACCTAGAATGTCATGGTTCAATACCCTGGTTGAGGGCTGGATCCCCAGTGCGGGGCATACAGGAAGCAGCTGATCAATGATTTTCTCTCATCATCGATGTTTCCATCTCTCTCTCCCGCTTCCTTCCTCTCTGAAATCAATAAAAATATATTTAACCTAAAAAAGGCATAGAGACACCCTGGCTAGATGGCTCAGTTGGTGGGAGCATTTCCTTGTTCACCAAAACCAAAAAAAGATTTGCAGGTTCAATTCTCTTTCAGGATACATTCCTGGGTTATGGGTTCGATCCCCGATCAGAGTGTGTACGGGAGGCAACTGATTGATGTTTCTCTTTCTTCCTATCTCTCTAAAATCAATAAGGGCATATTCTCAGATAAGGATTCAAAGAGGGGCAGCATAGAGATAAAGAGAAAAAGGTTGAGGCAAAAACTTTGTCAAATGTCCCTTTGTATTTCCTCTCCTTTCCATTCCATAGTCACTAACCTAATTGAATCTCTTAGCCCACTGTGTCTGGGAACACAATTATCCTTTTCTCTCCAAACAAAATTCAAATCTTATGCATTCTGTGGGTTTCAGCTCATAAACCCACACTCAGTGTGTCTTCCCTCAAACATTCAGCTCTTATTAAATCCTTTATTGTGTTTCTGCACCATTTTTGTTAATCAATCATTTCTTGTGTTCATAACTTGATATTTTAATCTTCATATTCAGTCCTGTATAGATTACTCCCACTCTATATTATCTCATTTAATTCCTGTAAAATGTCTTTGAGGGAAGGATTATTATACCTATTTTATAGATTAAGAAAATGAGATTTAGAGACCATACGGGAAAATGCTTTGGTATCGAATATATAAACCTAAATTATACAAACCTAAGTTATAATGTCCTTTTGCATTTCTCTTAATTCCACTTGTTTAATTTCTTCCTCTTCATTAACCATGAGCTCTTCTTCAACAACCAAGGTCACTTTTTCTAACTGCTCTATTGACCATATCACACTTTTTTTTTTTTAATCCTCACCTGAGGATATTTTTTCCATTGATTTTCAGACAAAGTGGAAGGAAGGGAGGTGGGGAGAGAGAAAAAAGACATAGAAGTGAGAGAAACATCGATCGATTGTCTCCTGAATGGTTCCCAACTAGGTTTGGGGTTTGAACCTGAAACTGCTGTACGCGCGCCCTTGACCGTGAGTGGAACCTGTGACACTTTCGTCAGTAGGCCAACACCCTAACCACTAAGCCAAACCAGTCAGGGCATGTCACACTGTTTTTCAAATCCTTTTATGGTGGTGGTTGTTCATCTTGTCTCTATACAATCCTTGTTATTAATCAGCTGATTTCTCTAACTTGATCTAGTGTCTCAAACAGTTCTTTGCCTACAGGGAAGGGACTTCACAAAATGGTATTAACTAGTATATTGGATGGAAATTCAGATTTTCACCTAAGCCTACCACCTACTTCTCCATTATTCTTATTCCAATAAAATATCACATTTGTTTTCTTTTACTAGCAAAATGATTCCCTGAAAGTAGAAACTTTGTCTCTTATAGTCACTAAATCTTATTTGGTTTCCATGGAGGGTGATGAAAAGATTAATGTTATTTAAAATAAGATTTTTTTTGCTTAAAGAAACAAGTTTCCTACTCTATCTCCACGACTACCTTCCTAGTGTTTTCCCCCTGCATCACACCATAAAGCAGTAGGTCCCTTGTTGACTTAAAGTCACAGAACCATAGACTCTTGAAACTAAAGAGTGGTAAGTTGTCATCTGTTTCATAGCCGTCTTTAGTCATGTTACTGTGAGGAAGCAAATCCCCTGAGAGGAGCGCTAAATGGGCCGTAGTTATATAGATTATCTGCCAGAGTTTGGATTACAGGAAACTCCAGATTTCCCTACAGTCCGTCATGTGTACTTTCTTCTACCCCATAAACTAATAACTAAAATCCTAGTCCAGCTCCAGCACTTTAAAATGACATGTAGCTTTGAATCAGGCACGAAGAGAACAAAAACAAAGAAAAGAAGAGACAAAAGGATCCCACAAGGTTCTGCTTCCCCAGCCTCTCCCACCTCCCCCAGCTCATCACTTGCACGCTCTTCTCCACCGCCTGAGGGCACTGGAAGGCACCGGCCTACTCCAGTGTCCGCTTCCCTCTTGAGACCTTCACTCCTCATTCATATCGACTCTGGCTAACTCAGCTTCCAGCCTCACGTAAATAGCCATAAGGTGAAATCCAGTCACTTTTATTGCCAACTTCCAATGCATTTCCATAGATAGTACCAACTCTAAGGAGATGTTCACTACCCCACTGTGAAGTGAAATAAACAAACAAACAATGTAGTCAGGTGTTAACTAATGGAATTCAGTTTAAAGAGCTGTTTTTTATTCTGAGATTATATTCATCTTATATTTGTGGAAGTAAATGTTCTTTCATTTAGGAAATGAGCACAGATTTTTGTAATGCCCTTTCATAATAAAATAAAAATTGATCAACCTCAAATCTCCTATATATTTTTCCTGAAATGTGAAAGACTTGGAATTGTATAGTTCTTGCTCAAATTTACCATGGAGAGGTGAAGGCAGGGAGAAGGGACACAAAACGTAATACATGTGTAAGCAACTTGCTGCACCAGATTCTGTCTATTTCCTTTTTTAAGCAACTCAGTGCATGATAAAGTGTGTGAAACAGTGGCATTTCCAAGCTGATGCTGCTGACTCTGCTTTCACATTCCTTACATTAAAATAAATAAATAAAATCCTCTGGGATGGCTTATGCAGAATTCTATGTCCTACTTTAAGGCAAAGAACTTTTTTTGACCTTCAGTGCATGTAAAAAAAATGTAAAAAATAAATGAGAAATGCATTCTGTTCAAAGAGAAGCTTTAAAAAAAATCTTCAAGCAGTGCTTTTCTGTGGTATCATTGATTAAAATAAAAAGACTAACAAACGGAAAGCTTTAAAAGGAGTTGTCCCTTGAAATCTTTTATATACATAATGCAAAAAAAAAAAAATCTCATCTGAGACAAAGCCTCGTGGAGCCAGCTTACTGGAATACAAAATGATTGGACTCTGTCTTATTCAGATGTGAAGGTGACCATTTGAGGTCTTAAATAGCCATTATGACCACCATCTGTAAAACAATTTCTCTGAAAACTGGCTACCTCTAGAATACACATTCTGCATAATCAAACAAAAGGTGGTAGAGAAATTCCTTCAGGAAAGATTGAAATAACGGACCATTGGATATCACCTTGGGAGTTTCTCTCATCCTTTGCCAACACTGAAAGTCCACCCTAACCCTGACAGTAGACAGCCATAGCAGACGACCAGTTGATATGTTCCCGCAGGTTAGAATGTTCCTTTTCTTCTCCACGGAAAATGGCCTGTGTGCGCCACAAGTCTTGCAGGCAGCACGTGAGAGTGGCAAGAGTCATTCTTTGGATACCACAGGATTTAAAAGTCAGACCTGTGGAATCGCACAGGCAGAGTCCCAGAAGGATTAGGACACCTGCGGGGGATGATACTGTGTACCGCAGATAGCTCCACAATGAAACACCTGGTGAAGGGCATTTTTAAATTCTTAAGCTTCCCTTTCTTCTGTATTTCTACTCTTGGAAACCCATGCAGCTGCTGTGAGGCAGGGCATGTGATATGGGACCTCGCATTACCTCACTAGTCCCATTTGTATATGCCTATTTGATGCAGTCACACTACAGGACTAATATGAAAAATGAGTTTAAAATGCAATACAAAGTTTATAGTCAAACTATAAAAGAAAAGTTTATATGGAAATCAATGGAATCAGTCATACATAGTATGCTTAACATGTTTCAAGTTAATATAGGTTGATATGCAAAGGAAAGGGGGGGAAAGAACCACGCAAGCTGGCAACACTTCATCCCACTCAACAAGCTTAGTAACTCCCTACGGTGTGCCCGCCACTAAGCCAGGCGGAGGGTTTACAGCTGGGAACTACCTGTAGTCCCAGCCCCAAAGCTGCTTACTCCCGAGGAGGAAAGGCACACCAGTGAATGGGCTATTTTCTGTCCAGTGTGATATGTGTTCTGAGAACAGGAAATCGGCAGAGAGCTCAACATATCAGAAAGGCTTCCTAAGTGGAACTGAACTGAACAGACAGACAATTTAAAGAAAATTGAACTTGTTTGATGCTACGGGCTGAATTATGTCTCTCAAAATCCACATGTTGAAGTCCCAACCCACAGTACCTCAGAATGTGACTGTATTTAGAAGTAGGATCTTTAAGAGGTAAATAAACTAAAATGAAGTCATCAGGGTGGTCCTTACTCAAATCTGACCAGTATCTTTATAAGAATATTTGGTTAGAACACTGATACGTTCAGAAGGAAAAACCAAGTGAAAACACAGGGACAAGATGACTTTCGACAAGCCAAGGAAGAGAGGGGTCCGAAGAAACCAACCATTCTGACTTTGATCTAGGACTTCTAGCTTCTAGCACTGTGAGACAGTGACTGCTGTTTGAGTACCGGTCTGTTGTACTTTGTTACTGCAGACCCAGCAAACAAATACAGTTGATGAAATGAAGTGCATTCTAAATAGAAGGGACAGGAGACTGAGTATGAGTCAGGGACTAACAGCAAAAGACCCAGGTCTGTGTACCGGGGTGCGCTGGGGGCCCCAGCCTCTTTCACCATGACCAGAGAAGCCTGATCCAAGAGTTCAAACTTGATCCTGAGGGTAAGAGGACAGCATCAGAGATTTTTAACTGACATCAGATGTAAAAGGCTTATGTTTTATAATATTCACTCTGCCTGCAGTGTTGATTATTGATTATCTAGGAGCAAAACTCTAGCTGCTGAGAGGCCAGACAGAAATATATTACAATAATTCAGATGAGAGTTGATAGCTGCCCAAAATGCAGTAAAAAATGGGAGGGGGGGAGAGTAAACTTGAGACATGAAGGAACAACATGAAACAAGAAAAACCACACGCAAAAAAAGCTATAGGACAAAGGATGAAAGCAATGCTGTTAAAACAATCCCTGAGCCTTCCCCACAGTCACATTTCCACCCGGGGTTAGTCTCCTCGAAGTAGTCACATTTATAATGGCTGAGAAGGCAATTTCTCCTTTTAATAATTAATATATTTGGCAACATCTCCTAAGGCACCTGCCAGCACCAGTGTATCTCAGGCTGGCACTCTTGAACTCTGAGACCAGAGAACTAAACTCATTCATACTTCTAAAAAGTACATAGATCAAGGCATGTTCTGTAATACCTATATTTATAACACTGCCCAGAAGTGTTCTGTTTTATATATGCGTGAAAATCGCCAACAGAATACTCACAAACCAGTTTAACTTGTATCTCTGGCCTTGACATCCCGGTGCAAGAGTAAACTGCCTTCTAAATATAGCTACCTAAGAGAAAGAAGTGGGGAGGAAGAAAGAGGAGGTGGAAAAATGGAGGGAAAGAAGGCAAAAGATTGTCCCCCACCCACCCCACTAGTTTGATTGCTTCTTTTAATCTCTTTCTCTAAACAATCTACTTTTAGTGCAAAAGGATATGGTTCCTCTCATGGATGAAAGTGGAATTCCTGCTGAAATCCAATGTGTCTGATTTTATTAGGACCTCTACACGCAGGCAAGCAGGCATCAGCTAGAAATATGTAAAATCAGTGCATTTCACACATGAAAACTTTATTTGCCATCTATGCAATGTTCAAATATTAGCAGGAGTTATTTTTATTATTCCTTCTTCAAAGCAATCCATTTTCAATGTCAGCAAGCTTTTCCAAAATAAGAACAGGTTTTAGCAAATTGCCTGTAATGGTTTCTTTTTTTTTCCCCCTTGGGTGTTTCTTAATAAGTGGACATATTACAGCCCAGATCTGTCCGATAGCCAACCTTCCCATGTTCTACGTTTAGTGATCACGTTCTCTCTTTAATCATATTTCCCAACTTCCCTTAGTGTCTTTGTCGTCTTAAAACACCGTGTGACTTCCAAAACCAGAAAGTTTTTAAGGGAACGTCAATTCTTGTGTTTCCTACAGAAGCAAGAGCACAAAGAAAAATGATAAAGCTCTGGCCCCTGCTTTATTCAGAAAACACTTTGCAAAGTGCATTTAGCAGTTTGCCATTGTGACACTGGCACCCAGAGCTTTCAGGGCCGAGTTCTGACACTGTACTAGTTAGTATTCAGTTCACTCTTGGACTGCTCAGTTAAAACTTTCATTTGAATGCATTTATTCTACTCTGCACATTGTTATCAGTCACTTTCAATATTTTGAAGTCACAGCAGGCTTTTTCCGACACACATTTGTCAGAAGGATCCACCTTGATTGCTATTATTACAGACTACAGTGCCTGCGGAAGGGGGAAAAGCATGTGTAGTCCCAGAATATTGAAACTGCCTGATAAAACAGTAGATATGAGAGAATTAGAATAAAATAAATGCTCATAATGGATACTTTAAAAGACCGCCAAAATGTAGGATCACAGTATTTAGAATTTTTTAAAACCAGGAAGAAAAATGTAATAAAAATGTTTTGAAGAAGCTAAAGAGTCGATTGAAAATTCCACTACCCTCATTACACACACACACACACACACACACACACACACACACACACACACACACAAGTGCATATGTATTACACACTTCCTTCCCAGTAAGCAGGGATTTAAGTGAGCTCTACTTATGGATGCTGTCATTGAATTTTAGCATGAACTACTGAACAACAAAGAAAATAATGACCAAAAATGAACTTAATGAAAAGTGTAGGGAACTACTCAGAACTCCAGACTCGTTACGCTTTTATCATTCTCGACAGACTACTAGAGCATGAGACTCAACAGAGTACCTGTGTCCCATTTGCCTGCTTGTCACCTTAACCATACTTGAGAACTACACACTAGAGAAGAACCAGAGAAATCGATCTTATAATCAGAGAATACCAGTGTCTGTAAGGATAGACCTCCTTTAGACTTGCTTCAATTTCAAGGCTTGCATAAAGAATAAGATAAGAAAATTAAAGTACATAATCATTAGTATGCCAAATCTCTTCTCAAAAGTAAATTAATAAAATACAAAAACCTGAAGTGTTTGTAGTAAAATCACAGATGAGAATAACAGGAAAAAGCTAAATTGTATTGTTCTTTGACAGGGGGAGGGGAGGCATTTATATGAATTTATTAATTTACTTCAGTTCATAAATTCCTCAACATATTTTTTCTAAAGTAATATTCAAGAAATTATGGTAGACAGAAACCCTCTAACAGACCAACAGTTTATAAACCCAAAAGTAAAAGAGATTATGCAGTTTTGTTCACCCTCCCCCTAAAAAGCCAGAAGATCTAAGTCCTGTACTTCCTTGATCTATTTCCAGAAATAAGATTTAATTCCTTCTAAGAAATTATGTTTAATCTGAATGTTATTTAAAGCCCTAGGGTTAAAGATTATTATTTTAATTGTGCTTAAATCCTTATATTGAAATGTTACCATCACATATGGAAACTTTAGGCAGATTAAATTATAATAAATGCCTCATGATCTCACCTAGTCATCATAATGAACTTCTTACAAACATTCATCAAGTTTTGGTGTTTATTGATTCTTCATGGACCACCTAACTTTTAGCATAACTCTAGATTTACAAACTGAAAAGACATAGTGAAATATATACTGCTGCCCTAGCCCTGCTGTGGAGGTGGGAGAGGCTTCTGCTACACAGTGTGCTCCAGCCATGAGCCCAGCTTCTGGCTGAGTAGTGCTCCCTAGATTGTCTGCCCCCTAGTGGTCCGTGCACATCATAGCGACTGGTCATTCCACTGTTCAGTCAATTTGCATATTAGCCTTTTATTATATAGGATACTACTTAGGGCATTGTACATGTTTTAACAAACATTAAGTGAATGCCGATGTTAAACTGTAGATCAAAGGACTTTGAACTTCTGTTATGTATAAAGAGTTCCCACCAGCCATTAAAAAATATGTATGTGCTATAAATATTCCATCACGGCAGTATTTGGTTTGGTAGGACATACGTGCCTCTGCCATTGTATATTTCCTGAATAATAATAATAATAATAATAATAATAATAATAAATTCTCTCATTCATACATACAATCAAAGGTTCAAGCACAGATTAGGAAAAAAAACAAACAAACACCTGATCCCTCTATTTCTAATCACCTCTGCCCCAACTTCAAAGAACTCATATCCAGAGCACTGGTTCTTATTTGTTTGTTTGTTTTCTGTGGTTGGGTTCTTATTCAAAATGTTCTACTTGAGTCTGTCCTTGGGGGACTATCTGGAAGCTATATTGAGGCCGGAAATCTATAGTTAGATTGCCTAAGGTACAAATGTCTTGTAGAACCTAATAGAGCTGCCTGTTTACTTTTGAGGGCAATCAGGATGTTCATTAGTAATTGAGTTGAAGCAAAGAGGAACTTTATTTGTACTCAGTCAGTGACCTGAATCGTTTTCAGAATGAGTATTGAACTGAAATGGACCACTCGCTTCTACTTTCACTGAGATCCTGTACAAAAACGTTATTGCTCTTCCCTTCTTCTATAAACAGGGAGACAGATTTTCAGGAGCAGAAAACAAAGCTTTATGGTTGTCACTTGTATCTTAGGGAAATATTTTATGTGATTTTTGTTACTCTTAGAGCATGAGATAAACCCTCTCTTTTGGGCTAACCTGTTGGATTGATTCCAACACCTTCAGTTGGTAAGTGATTAAAATATGATGACAGTACACTGTGATGAGTAAAAGGTTTCATAAATGGAGGAAATAGATAAAAATTAAACTGACATATCTGGAACGTGGTCAATAGAAGTTAATATAAATTTCAGGAACTTTAGTAGTTATTAAAGTGGTGTTATTATTTAGTATTGAAATAATGCAACTTTAGTAATTTTAATAGCAAAAAAAAACTAACTAGGCATACTAGACCCAGGCACTATTCTTTACATATATTGTCATTTTTATCCTCACAGCTACCCTATTTGCAGAAGAAAAAGTTGAAGATCACAAAAGGTTAAGTGACTTTCCCAAGATCATAGGAGTAGCAAGTGATAGATCTGATATGCAAACTTCGACAGCCTGGTTCCAGATTCCATGCTCTTAATCACTGGCAGGAGAAATGGCTGCCAAGATGCAGTGCCTTCAGATTCAGAGTTGCCTACGGGGAAAGAGGGATGAGGATGCTCAGCTGAATAGCAATGTCCTCATTATCAGGCCGCAGAGCAATGTTAGTATTACATCATGCTCCATCTCTAGTGAATTTTTTTAAATAGAAGAATTGAACAAAGCATCTGAAATAATTATTTTCACCTAAAATGTGTGCAAGAACTTAAGAGTACATTTTAACAAAGCTTTACAACCAGTTAGCAAGGAACAGCCTAATGGGTAAGAAATAATTCTCCACACTTCTATGGAGACCCCGAGCACTAGAGCAGACAGACATATGCCCAGGGTCAGTAGAGCCTTAGCAGTGACAGCAGCATTTGGGTGAAGGTGGCACATGTATCAGACTTTCAAGATCTTAAGGCCTTGAGATCAGGTAAAAAAAATACCACAAAGTGGAGAAAAAGGCCCACATGGATGCCCAAGGTCCAGGAGGTCATGTGAAACTTTCACAGATGATTCCCAAAACTAATTGAACGGCAAGGGGAAGAGGCTGGAGGTCGCACATTTATGGGTGGAGATGTAACAGATGAACACTGCTTGTATCGAAAATTGCCATCACATTTCCTTCTTTGTGGGTACCGGCTAGGGAAAACAGCAGATTATGTACTCATCCACAAATCACTAGTAATCTTTTCTGCATATTTTGAGGCTATAGTTATCATATCATATTTTACTTAAAAATCTCATACAAAGTGAAACTCCGTTTGTCAACTAGAAAGTTCTGAAATTAAAAGAGAAAACTTAATTTGATATGTGTCATGCCTTATAAAGGGGTTATGAGTAAAAGATTATATTCCATTTTTTAGAGTTTTTAGATTTCACATTGCCATAAATTTTTTCTGCATTAGATGATCGCAGACTAGAATAAGTAATCAGGAAGAGAAGATATAATGACAATTTAGTAGGCAGATTACAGACTCAAACATAGCTGAGTCATCAGTAGAAATTTCAATTCCTTTCTCACTTTCCTTGAAATTTTAAATTATATTTCACTGTTAAGAGGGCTCAGAACTGAGGATGTGAGATCTAGTTCTCAAAATGAAAATTCTTCCATAATATGAGATTTGACCCTTTTGTCCTATGTGATTTTAAATTAAGACTTTAATTGCCTCTTTTCATAATAGAATCTCTGATTTACTAAAAAGTAGCTTTAATATAGGGATCATTATTTTACATTTACAATGCCAGCATTGTTATGATAATGGTGTCAAAAATAAAGTATTATTATTAATTCTTTTTATGATCCAGAGTTGGAGGTTTTTCTTATAAAAGAGAGAGAGAGAACCCTGGCCGGCTTGGCTCAGTGGATGGAGCGTCAGCCTACGGACTGAAGGGTCCTGGGTTCGATTCCAGCCAGGGGCGCATACCTGGGTTGTGGGCTCATTCCCCAGTGAGGGGTGTGCAGGAGGCAGCCAAACAGTGATTCTCTCTCATCATGGATGTTTCTGTGTCTCTCTCTCCTTCTCCCTTCCTCTCTGAAATCAATAGAGAAATATATTTTTTTATAAAGAGAGAGAGAAAGAAATCTGGAATACGGTTGAACTTTTTAACATTATCCATATGAATTATTTCTAACAAAGAGTATTAACATGTGAAAAACAGGAGATTATATTTCTAACTACATTTATTCAGTGTTTTGTGTCAGTTAGAGTGCTATCTCAGTCAAAATAGCTCCTATAAGTGTAAAATTATGGTTATTTCTCATATTATACATTTTTTTCTTCAAGTGAAACCATATTTAAATGGTGTTGTTTTGACTTACTGTTAGACACATCATCACCTTAAAGTTTTATATTACAAGGTAGTGCTTGCAGTTAGCAAAAAGAACATTTTCTGTAAGTTTGTAGTGAGGGGGAAAAAGTAAGAGAGAGACTATTGAATTCCAGTGGATATTTGTGCATTAGAAGTGATGGTGAACTAAATAATTTATTTTACTATTTTGGTTGAAGCTACTATCAAGAAATACGAGAAATACTCATTATTAAATGGGCTGGTAGATATGTATTTGCCCCCCCACCACCACCAAACTTATAAACAAAATTTTAAAAAATATTTTAAGAATCAAAAGTTTTAAATTATGATTGTACCCATAATGGTGAGGGGTCTGAGATGTTATACAAGTCAGTTTGCTACAGCTTCATTGAGGCTCGCAGAAGACTTGAGACTCCAGAAGTGAAGGCCTTTATCACTCATGGCAGAGCAGGCAGCAGGCACTTCACATTTTCACTGGTTCTCCTGGCCTCCAAGTGCAGTGGAGCTAAGGCAGAGGCAGGCCTAGATGCATCCTGCTCACACAGTGGGTTTGGAAAACCCCAGTCTTACACAGGGACTGCTAGAACACCTGCCCAACATTTGCCCTGAGGGAGACATTATCTCTATTACGCCAACAGAAAAAAAAAAAAAATGGGCCATCTGGACAGGAGAAAAGTATTGCCTCTGTCTCCCAAGGCTGTTTCCTAGACAAACATCCTTGAAAAGAGTTCAGGACAAAAGTTATCACAAGGCATGCAGAAACAAAGTGGAGAATTGCACCTTGACAACACATTGTAGGCAGTCCTCATTATTCACAATTCTGTATTTGGGAATGCACTTACTCACCAAAATTTATTTGTAACCCTAAAATTAATATGGCCCTTTACAGTCATTTGCAGGCAGGTGCAGAGTGGGGAAGAAATTGTTGCCTGACACTCAAGTTTCCAGCTAAGGCCAAATAAAGGGTCTTGCTGCCATCTTGCTTCATCTATCAGAGTAAACAAGTATTCTACTGCAGTCTACTTTGTGTCATATTTCTTGCATTATTGTGCACTTTTTTGTGATTTTGCTATTTAAATTGGGCCTGAGTAGTACTAAATTACTGTCTAGTATTCCTAAATGCAAAAAAGCTGTGGTGTGTCCTAAAGAGAAACTATGTGTATCAGATAAGTTCATTCAGGCTTAAATTATAACCCTGTTGGCATTGAAAGTATTACAATGACTAAAAGGCTCTTGTTCTCTTTTCAGATGTCTGTGTGACTTATTCCCTCATCTTTTAGGTCTTTGCAAAAATGTTGGCTTCTCATTGAGGCTACCACTGACAATCTATTTATGGTAGAAGTCTGGTACTCCCCATCCCTCATCCCTGCCTTACTGTTCCCAATAACACTACCATCTGACATAGTACCTATACTATTAGACCGGGTTTACCAGCCGTCTTCTGGACGTCTGACTTTCTGGACAAAGCCATGGTGGTGGGGGCTGAGACAGAGGCCATTAGGGGTGATCAGACTGGAAGGGGAGGGCAATTGGGGGCAAGATCAGGCCGGCAGGCAGAGGGCTTAGGGGGCAATCAGGCAAACAGGCAGGCAGAGGCAGTTAGGGGTGATCAGGCAGGCAGGCAGGTGAGCAGTTAGGAGCCAGTGGTCCCAGATTGTGAGAGGGATGTCTGACTGCCAGTTTAGGAGGTCCCCAAGGGGTCCCCGATTGGAGACTGTGCAGGCTGGGTTGAGGGAATCCCCCCATGCACAAATTTTGTGCATCAGGCCACTAACATATATCTATCTAATAAAATAGTAATATGCAAATTAACCATCACTCCGTTATACCCACAAGCCACACTCACCCACCAACCAATCAAGAGCAAATATGCAAATTAACTCAACTAAGATGGCAGCAGCCACAGAGCTGGAGTTACCTGGGCAATGGAGGAAACCAGGGCCCTGTGGGCCCTGAGCTCTACTCAAGGCTACAAAGTTTCAATTATAGAAGATAAACAAACCCCAGAAACCTGCTTCCAGCCAGCCTCGCTGAGACCTTGGGTCAATAGGAGCTGTGGCCAGCCTGCAAACAGCCCTCAGCCCCTCACCCATGCTGGCCAGGCACCCCAGTAAGGACTGGAACCCTGAAGGGACTGTGGGCAGCCTGAAAACGGCCCTCAGCCCCTCACCTCCCATGGGGTGAGGGTCCCAACTGGGGGTCTTAGCCAGCCTGCAAATAGCGATCTGCCCCTCACCCAGGCTGGCCAGGCATGCCACTAAGTGGACATCTCCTGAGGGGTTCCAGACTGCAAGAGGGCACAGGCTGGGCTGAGGGACACTCTCGAGTGCACAAATTTTTGTGCACTGGGCCCCTAGTATGCATGTGTGTGTATATATATATATATATATATATATATATATATATATATATATATATACTATGTGTTTGTTTCTCCTCTGTATCCCACAATATGCAGGGATTATTGTCTGCTTTATTCATGGTAGTATAGAACCTAGAACAGTGCCTGCCTCATAATAAATTCTTAATAAATATTTGTTGAATAAATGAAATAAAAAATCTCTTGGAGCTTTCAGTGACTTTTTTTTTATAGCAGCCTAAGCTCTACCTTAATGTGTTCCTAAATAAAGCTTCTGAGAACATTTCTTTAAAACAGATAGATTAACATTGAGAAAGGCAGAGCTCAAAATCTTGCTCACACTCAGCAAGGCCAGACAGCTAATTAGAAAAAGGTAAAAGAGTGTTTTCAGTTGTCTTGAAAAAAGGGGAATGGCAAACTTCATTTTTACATCAGCAACAATGATTTTAGTAGCATGAGAGTTGCTATCTAAAGTAATAAAAGTGAAATAGTAAAATTAACCATTTCTCCGAGACAGGGTAAGCCACGCCCACCAGCCAATCAGACCGGCTGTATGCAAATTAGCCCAGCCAACATGGCGGCCGCCACTCACGGTCCTGAGTAAACATTTAGGCAGCGTCCGCTGCAGCAGGAGCCAAAGGGAAACTGTTTTCGGCCCTTGGCGGCTCCTAAACATGTTTCAATAATGTAACAATCATAGAATCCTCAGGAGCTGAAGGGAACAGCAGCCTGGCCTGACTTACTAAGAGTAACAAAGTCTCATTATAGACGCTGCGCTGCGAGGTGAAGCAGAGGAGGTTTCGTTACCTCAGCCCACCTCAGCTTAAAGGAACAGTGTATCAATTATAGGA
The DNA here is from genome assembly GCA_004026665.1 of Murina feae. Taxonomy (NCBI): domain Eukaryota; kingdom Metazoa; phylum Chordata; class Mammalia; order Chiroptera; family Vespertilionidae; genus Murina; species Murina feae. The sequence continues at coordinate 406 of PVJC01026981.1, read as the reverse complement.
GATAAACTGCAGCAACCTGCATCCAGCCAGCCTTGCTGGGACGTTGGGTCAACGGGAGCTGTGGGCAGCCTGAAAGCCCGTCACCCAGCCTGGTCAGGCACGCCAGCAGGTGGGCATCCCCTGAGGGGTCCCAGACTGTGAGAGGGCACAGGCCGGGCTGAGGGACCTCCCGAGTGCACAGAGCAGCTGCAGGGCGGGACAGCGCAGGACCGAGGACCCGTGAGTGGGAAACAGGCGGCAGGGTTGGAGGGCACCGGGAAGCGGGTAAGAGGTGGCAAGGTTGGTGGCCTGCTTGGCAGCTGTCCAGGCCCTTTGTGGGGCATCGGGGAGCAGGAAAGAGGTGGCAGAGGGTCGGCGGCCTGCTTGGTGGGCTTCCCAGGCCCTTTGTGGGGCACCAGGGAGCGGG
>PVJC01026980.1:0-23593 GCA_004026665.1 Murina feae | reverse complement strand
AATAGCCTTTGGGTTTTCTGGCCCAGAGAGGACTCTTCCAAAGTCACTGAAGAGAAAGAGGCTGATGCCAGCTCATATAGAAGGGCCTCCGCAGTGTCACAAGACCTGAGTTTGCATCCTGACTATGTGATCTTGGATATCTCACTTAGCCTCCCCAAGGGTAAAATTAGATACTGTATGGGGAGAGACTCTGTGCGAGTTGTCCCAGTAAGTTCAAATTACTGGTTGTGCATAGGAAGTAGGGGGTCTGGTGATTCTCAAGTCTATTTCATGAGTTGATCTGCATACAAGTAAGAGGAGGTTGTGAACTTGAACAGGAAGGTAAGTCAGGAAGAGAAGTAAAATAGTATTATAAAGAGAAAATTAGCCTGGCCGGTGTGGTTCAGTGGTTGAGTGTCGACCTGTGAACCAGGAGGTCATGGTTTGATTCCCAGTCAGAGCACATGCCCGGGTTGGGGGTTTAAACCACGGTAGGGGGCATGCAGGAGGCAGCCAATCAATGATTCTCTCTCATCATTGATGTTTCTATCTCTCTCTCCCTCTCGCTTCCTCTCTCTGAAATCAATGAAAACATATTGTTTTAAAAAAAATTTTTTTAAAGAGGAAATTATGTCTAATTACCAGGCCTATGGGGTGAGGGCCTAGAAGCTGAAGTGGTTACTTCCTTATTCTAAACTTTCTGAGACCTGAGTTCCATGTGTGGGTATGTGTAAAATCATCTGGGAAGTTCCAGAAATACCTAGAGGAAACTGAAGAAGAGGAAGAAGATTGTTGGAATATTCAGCAGTAAGTTTGTAAAGGATCTCATCCAGAGAAGGAGTAAAAATGTCAACATGACTTTTAATAAGGCCATTTAATCCTCACAATAACATGAGGAGGTAAATATTATTATCCATACTTACCCCATTTCTGAGCTTCAAACAGTTTAGGTAGATAGCTATAGTGCTGTTTAAATGTGTGCAATTATTTGACCAAGGTCTTACCCAAAAGCAAGTGTTCTTTCCATTAGATCACACTGCCTTTAAGCTTTATTTATTTATCTTATTTACTTGCCTATTCACAGCTGTAAACTTCTTAAAACAGACAACTGAAAGGGATACTTAATTGTTTCAGGTTCAGCAGAGTTAATAGAGTCAAAAAAAATAGGGAAGGCAGAATTAATTTTGAGAACAACCCAGGAATATAAATCAAGAAACTCAAATCTTTATACTTTCTGTATAAACACTTTCCTTTCTTAGAGTCACAAGAAAGCAGAGTGGAAACACTGAGATCACTTTTACTGCTCTTTTAAAGGTCAAACACTGTCTTTAACTCTGATTTTTCTTGGGTGGTGTGGAATTTGGTGAGTTTGATTTAATCATTGACAACTCTGGCACTTCATGTTGGAGATTTAAGCCATTTTGACTTATGCCATGGTTTGTCTTGAAGTAATGCAGTAAGCAGCTCTTCCAATCAATGATTTCAATTGTTTTTAATGTGGTGACCTAGGTTGCAAAGAAAAATCTCAACACAATTGAGATACTCTCTAGCAGCTTTAGTTTTACTTCAGGTCATGTCTGAGCTACCTGGATTTCTTGAATCCTAAACAGAACTACACAAATCTTGCCTTTCCCAAGAAGAAAGAAAATTTCAGTCATTTATTGTTAACAAATAGAGTTATTTTCATGTTTTAGAGACGCAACATGTGGTTCCCTGGGTCAGGATCTCCTTTCCTGCATTCTCAGGCTAGCTCTGCCCAGGGAAATCATTACACCTGTTGACCTTAGAAAAAAAATCTATACTAATAAAAGGGTAATATGCTAATTAGACAAGACATCTTCCAGATGTGGCCACAGTGGCAGGGGCTGATGCAAAGGCAGTTAGGGGTGATCAGGCTGGCAGGGAGAGCAGTTAGGGGGTGATCAGGCTGGCTGGCAGATGCAGTTAGGGGCGATCAGGCAGGCAGAGAAGTGAGTGGTTAGGAGCCAATGCTCCCGGGTTGCAAGAGGGCTGTCTGACTACCGGTTTAGGCCCTATCCCTGGGGGATGTCCCTAAACCGGACATCCCCCAAAGGGTCCCAGATTGGAGAGGGTACAGGCCTGGCTGAGGGAACACCTTTCCTATGCATGAATTTCATGCACCAGGCCTCTAGTATATATAATTGACTCAAAAGTTATCCTTTATATTTTGGCATCACTTCATTGCAAAGTGCTTTACACTTTCACATCCATCTTTACAAAGTGCTTTCACATTATTTACTCACTTGATTCTATGTGGTTTGGAAAGGCAGATAGTACTGTCCCCACTTTATAGGTAAATCTAAGAAAGCTTGGTTGATATGATGCACATCTTAAGGCTAACAAATGGCAGGGGTAACAAAAGGCTAACAAATGGCTCCTTACTCTATGCACTGATTCATGACTGTTCCATTTACCTATTGCTATGCAACAAACTACCCCAACTTAGTACTCACAGATTCAGAGCATCAGAGAATTTGGACAGGGCACAGAGGGGATGGTCCATTTCTGCTCCCCAATGTCTGAGGCCTCACAGGTAGGAAGAAATGGCTGGGGGTGACCAAATGCCTGGGGTTGGAATCATCTGGTAGCTTCTTTACTCACAAGGCTGGTGCCTGTGCAGAGATAACCACTCATGCAAGACTATAAAACATAATACCTGCATGCCATGGCCTCTCCATGGGGCTTGGACTCCTCACAACATGGCATCTATACAGAGGAGGATCCCAACAGGGAGTATTCTGAGGGGAAAAGTTTCAAGAGAACTAGGCAGAAACTGAATGTCACACAGCATCCCTTCTGCTGCATTCTATCAGTTACAAGTGAGTACTTAGCCCTGACTCAATTAAAGGGAATTCTGGTGGAGAAGTGGCAGGGTCACATATAGAAGAGCACACGGGATGGGAAATGTTGTTGTAGCCATCTTTGAAAAACACAATCTTTCACAGTGAGCAAAATATTTTTCCTGCACAAATAAGGAGGGATAAAAGATAAAATTTTCTGAAGTAGGGTTTTCTGAACTGATTATAAAATAAGCGAACATTAAGAGCTTTTCCACATACCAACAATAGGTAAAAATAAAGTGGGGGAAAAACATGCCCATTGACATCAGCACAGAAAAATATATGAGAATTTAGAAAAAGTTAAAAAATTATACAGCTATCATGAAGAAAACATTAAATATTCTGAAATATAACTTAAAACTGAAATAAAGGAAGGGAGATACATTACTTAATAATTTTATTCTTTTTTTTAAAGGATGTAGCCTTGAGAGTTATTTATCCTTTTTTAAAAATATATATTTTTATTGATTTCAGAGAGAAAGGAAAATGGAAGGAGGGATAGAAACATCAATGATGAGAGAACAATTGATCGGCTGCCTCCTGCATGCCCCATACTTGGGGATCCAGCCTACAACCTGGGCAGGTGTCCTGATCTAGAATCAAATGTGACCTACTGGTTCAGATGTCAACACTCAACCACTGAGCCACTCCAGCTGGGCAATATTGTTATTTCTGACCAAATGCAACACATTCTGCTCTTGAACAATATTATTTCTGCTAAAAATGTAACTTAATGCCCAGAAAAAGCCCAACATAAACTTACATGAAATTGATAATATGAATGTAAAGTTATGAGGAAGAGTAAAAGTATTAGAATTGTCAATAGCCTTATTAATAAGTAATAAATAAGGGCATAAAAAGCAAAAGAGGTAGTGCCCTTGGCAGTCCCAGATCTGTCTCTTGCTTCGTGTTTGGTTGGAACAGAACCAGGGACGCTCCTTCTTCCAGCCTCCAGCCACTCTCCTGCATCTTACCCAGTCACCACCTTTAGAACCACCTCCAGGACCAGCCAACACACCGGTGGTTTTTTTCCTATTAACTCTTTATTGCCGAAAACCACGAGCTCCCAAATGCATCAGAATTATTCCACCAAGGTGGAGGCTGCGTCAACCTCCTGGCCAACCTGCATCTGGGGGCCTCCCACACCTACCTCTCTCTGAGCTGCTTTTTTGACTGTGATGATGTAGCTCTTGAGGGCATGGGCCACTTCTTCCTGAGTTGGCAGAGAAGAAGCACCAGGGGGCTGAGCATCTCTTAAAGTTGCAAAACAATTGCAGTGGCCTCATTCTCTTCCAGGATATGCTGAAGCCTTCCCAAGATGAGTGGCAAAATTCAGGATGCCATGGAAGCTGCCATGGTCTTGGAGAGGAACCTTGAACCAGGCCCTTTTGAAGCTGCATACCCTGGGTTCTACCCGCACAGACCTTCATCTCTGTGACTTCCTGGAGAACCACTTCCTGGATGAGGAGGTGAAAGACATCAAGAAGATGGGCAACACCTGACTAAGATCCGTAGGCTGGGCGGCCCCAGGCTGGGCTGGTTGAGTGAGTACCTCTTGGAAAGGCTCACCCTCAAGCATGACTAGGAGCCTTTGGAACCCAGAGGCTTTTCAGAGGCCCCTCTGCATTTCCCTGGTGTCTGACTTTTATCTGAGCTTCTTCCCAAAACTATTAGCCATTCTTTTAACCACCCTGAAGCCCTCTCCCATGGATTGGACCAAATGAAACAAAAAAAGCTTTTTGCAGAAAAAACAAGCATACCAAATATAAAAGAGTTTTAAGGAAAGGAGTAATAACTGTTAGGCACTCTTAAGTGGAGGAGGTGTAGAGGACACATTGTGCAGAGGCAGGAGTGAAAGCTAGCTGATCAGTTAGGAGGCTACTACAGCAGTCCTTCTAAGGGGGAACAGTGTCCTGGGCAAGAATGGTAGAAAGAAAGGTGAATAGAAGTGTCTGGACTTGGCAGAAAAAGTTGACAGGACTTGCATAAATAAAAAACTTCATGAGCCCTGGCTGATTTAGCTCAGTGGATAGAGCATTGGCCTGAGGACTGAAGGGTCTCAGATTCGATTCTGGTAAAGGGCACCCACAGACCTCGGTTACAGGCTCAATCAGGACATGTGCAGGAGGCAATCAATTAATGTTTCTCTCTCTCCCTTCCTCTATTTCTACAAATCAATGGAAAAGTATCCTCAGGTGAGGATTAACAACAATGAAAACTTTGATGAATATGGCTATATGAAAATGTAAATCTTGTATATTAAAAGGACCGTAAACAAAGTTAAAAGTTAAGAGATAATATGTATAACAAAGTATTAAGATAAAATGTATATGGCATATATAAGAAAAGGATTAAGATCCAAATTATATAAAGAAGTAGTAAATCAATAAGAAAAAGACAATGCAATAGAAAAATGTGCAACAATATAGACTTATTTACAGAAAAAATACGAAGGCAATGACATATGCAAAAACAAAAACATTAAACCCACCAATAAACAAAGACATAAAATAATAGGATATCACTTTAGTCTTTTTGAATGGAAAAATTAAAAGACATAAAACTTAAAATACAATAAAAGAAAAATATACAAGTTTCAATATTGTGTACTGATTGAGATTATGAGGAAATTATTCTCATAATCTGAGTGGGCATATAAATGAATATCCACATTTGGAAAGCAGTATGCCTACATCAGTTAATTTTTTAAATTGACTTGGGAATTTTCTAGGTATTTATTTAGAAATTTACTTTCAAATGTGTACACAGAGGTATATAAAAGAATATTCATTGCAAAGATATTTGTAATGTAGAAAACAAAGAAAACCATTTACTTGCTCATTTTTAGTGACACATCATGAAATGAAACACTGTAAAGAAAGTTAAGAGTGTGGCATTTTGCCCTAGCCAGTTTGACTGGGGGGATAAAGTGTCAGCCTGCAGACTGAAGGGTCCCAGGTTTGATTCCAGTCAAGGGCATGTACCTTGGTTGTGGGCACATCCCCAGTGGGAGTGTGCAGGAGGCAGCTGATAGATATTTTTCTCTCATAGATATTTCTAACTCTCTATCCATCTCCCTTCCTCTCTGTAAAAAATCAATAAAATATATATTTTTTGAATGAGTGTGGCATTGTGTATAAATTTACTCAACTGAAAATATCTCTACGATGTTGTTAGGAGGAAAAAAATCAAGTCATAAGGTAATATGAGGAGTCTGGTGTCATTTACGTGAAGCAAACAAACTGTACGTGAATTTATATAAATACATAGAATAGTATCTGGTAAGCTACACATTAAACCTTTAACCAGTTCAACAGGGAGTTAGTTGATCTTGTTCAGGGGAAAGCTGGTGTCTAAAGTACTTCTGCTTTTTATCCCAATATTCTTATATTGAATACTTAATAACATATATTTATGTAGTACTAAGTAATTATCTTAAATTTTTTTAAAGATTTGTTCACACTTTAAAATCTAAATGCAATGAAACTTAGAGGCACTCATCAATGCCTTAGAAAGAATTATGTCAACACTTGTAAAAGGGGTTCTAATGCTACACAGTGTGAAACTTCGGGGGGCATTTAAATTTATTTATTTTTAACTTAATAAATCTTTACTGACCAAGCTCACAAATACACTGTAGAGTTCAGTCAAGTGGCATTAAAGAAGCGCTACACAAGAGCTACACGGCAGTGAACTCTAACCTCTCTGGGTCTCATTTGCCTTATCTATAAAACCAAAGCTGCTATTGGCCAAAGCAACTTTGCAAACTTTTTTTTTTTTTTTTTTTTACTTTTTTGGAATACAACACTTTTGCACCCCCAAAATGAAATATTAAGGAAATCTTACTTTTAAAAAATATATATTCTTTTACTAATTTCAGAGAGGAAGGGAAAGGGAGTGAGAGATAGAAACAACAATGATGAGAGAGAATCATTGATCAGTTGCCTCCTGCATGCCCCCCACTGGGGATCAAGCTGTAAGTGGCCTGACCATAACCTCCTGGTTCATAGGTCAATGCTCAACCACTGAACCACACCAGCCATTCAAATCTCATTACTTAAAACTGATAAAAGCAGCATTTCTCTGGTCAAAGGAGGTCAAGGGCCAGAGTCCCACCCCCTCCTCTCCTTGGGCAACACTGCAGGCTTCCCCAGAGGAAACTTAGGCCTCATAGAACACTCCTAAAAACCTTTAGTCCAGATAATTTCTAAAGCCTTTCATATTTAAAAGTGCATAATTTTTATTTACTAGATGTAATTTATGAGAGCCAGGCAAATGAAAGCCCCAATGAGTGTAGTACTACATTTGAAAGCCCCAATGAGTATAATATAGATAATATTTGAAGGAGAAGCAGAAAGAAGTAGCATTTATTACACTGTTAACCTTGTGTAAGGCATTTCAGTACCTTATTTTGTTTAATCCTTATGATGATCCCATATCCTTACCCTTATAAGGATGAGAAAATCTGGAGATAAGCAATTGCCACAGGTCACCCAGTAAGTACTGAGCTGGAATTCTAACCAGATTTGCCTATTTGGAAAGTCACATTAGAGTACTTACCTAATTAGAGAAAAGAGGACATGACTAAAGATAGTAATGCTGGGGTGGGAGAGAATATCAAGAGAGAGGAGACGGAGGACTCATACTTTTGCCTGGGATTATGCCTTTTAACAATATATTTGGGGAGCTAAGACTCTCCTATGTGAAACAAGGAAAACAAGAGGCAGCATGTAAGTAGCTGTTTAACTACACGGTATATTCTAGAATTTGGGAAGCTCTGAGTTACTTTTTCAGGAGTGATGACAAATTTATACTGTTCCTGTTCCTCCCTCTCCTGATACCTGGCAGAAGTAGGATTGTGGTCAGTGCTTGTGGTCCAGGCATTGTAATGTGTATCCAACACCTGTGAGAGTGATGTGCTCACTCATGAACACTACATTGATCCCAGAACATCTGCCTCATTACATCACCAATGGACCTAAATGCCTAACTTAGTAGGTAGGGCTTTTCTGGATGCTAAATGACCTGCATGCTAGTTGTCCCTACTTGTAACTTCCTATTGTAATTTACATTATTTTCCAGGTAACTGATTCACAGGAACAGCCAGCCAGTCAAAAGCTGAGTCATCTTGGAAGAGAGCCCCCAAATCTTCCCTGCACAGCAAGCTTTACAAAAACACCACCCTTTGTGGAATGTAAACAAAATGGCCTTTGCTGTTTAGTAATGTTCACATGAGACTCAGTGAAGAAGAATGGATAAAAACCAATAGCACTAGAGAATTTATAGAAAAGATACATGTAATGAAGATTAATTAAAAAACAAAGCAAGATATGCAGGGTAAAATTATATAGGAGGACAAGTAAGATTGAAAGAACCTAAAAGGTTCTTTTCTCCAAACATGGCACATGCTTGGAGAACACTACTGATATTATAACATGACTAGAGGCCCAGTGCACAAATTTGTGTACCAGTGGGGTCCCTTGGCCTGGCCTGTGGGATTGGGCCAAAACTGGCTCTCCAACATCCCCCAAGGAGTCGTGGATTGCAAGATTGCATAGGCCAGGCTGAGGGACCCCACAGGTGCACGACTGGGGCTAGGGAGGGACACAGGAGGTTGGCTAGCTGGGGAGGGATAGCAGGAGGGCTCCAGGGTGTGTCCAGCCCATTTCACTCAGTCCTGATTGGCTGGACCCCTGCAGCAAGCTAACCTAACAGTCAGAGAGTCTTCCCCCTAGTGGTCAATGCATAGCATAGTGACTGGTCAAGCAGTCAACTGTCTGCCCCCTAGTAGTCAGTGCACATCATAACAAGAGGTTGAGCGGCCTTAGCATATCATTAGCATATCATGCTTTGATTGGTTGAATGGACAACTGGACACTTAGCATATTAGGCTTTTATTATATAGAATTTTAGGGGAAAATCCCCTCAAAAGAAAAGGATAGCCAAGATATATGAATGTGTTTACACTGGAAGAAAAAAATGAGAATTTTAGCAGAAGGCTCTAAATGTAAAAATAATTTCTTTTGGGTACAAGACCAGTATTTATATAGCCCAATGCTTACATTTATAGTTATGTAATAAGTTGGGTGGCACATTGAGTCACCATGTAAGCACTCATAGATCTGGTCAGTATTTATATTGAATTCTCTAATCACTAAATGAGCAGCTCGACCAGATGGCATGTGGGAATTTTCCACTGCCTATACACTGGGCCCTCACTTTCATGAAAAGTAAATTAATTTCTTTACAAAGAGCTTGGTGGCTTCAAAAGGAAAACTACAGATTAAATCTCATCTCACCTCAATGAAATTTGAAAAGGGTTAGTTGCTACCAATTATAAAACACTTTTATTGTTGGCTATTTGGTAGTGAGGTGTCATTTTTAAAAACTGGTTTCACTGATAATTATGCAGCATAAAATTTAAGTTTTAACTTCTCTGAGATCTGGTCAGTGGTTTCTCGGGTTTGAAACAGAAGTAGGTTCTTTGCAAAACTATATTCTCAAATGCTTACCACATCAAGTTCTGATTTTGGAAATCAAAAACTCTCTGTGAAAACACCATGATTAATCTAATTAGTGAGTTGGATTCCTTTAAGAATTGTTTTAAGTAATACTTAATAAATGAATCATTTCTTTAATAGCCAAGCAAACGAGCTTGTAGAATTTCATATTACTCACCAACCCCCACTCTAATCCTATGAGTTAAGTTGTTCAATACAGTTGCGAAATGTATTTGCAGGAACTAAACAAACTCAAACACATGAAGGACATGTTAAGCATCCGGTGAGCTATGAAAAAGTAACCCTTGTGTTATAGAAGAGAAGAAAAAAAGAATAATTGTGAACTAATCCAAGTAAACAGGATGTGCTGTCATAACCAATTTCAAGTCAAATACAAGGATCTGGCAATCTGAATCAGGAATGAAAATAAGGAAGAGCTTCCCTCCGCCAGCGCGCCAGAAGGTGCCAGCCCTTGTAGATGTGTGTCAAGGGAAGTTAGTGGGGGACCCGCTGTTGCACAGATCCTTTCTACTCCCCACCTTGTTCAGCCTTCATTCTGTGGTATGGGCAAGACAGTCATTCATTCAATAAATATGCAGTGATGTATACACTGAACCAGATCCCTAGCATACTGCACTCAATGCCTTTTTTCGCTAATAAATAAAAAATAATTACTCTTGCTTTCCTTGATTTGGCAACATATATGGAAAAAACCTTTGATGAGACAAAATGATGCAGTTCTAGCTCATATTAGATTGCTTATTAAATATGTTATTATGAGCAAGTTAGATCTTTGATTTTCTCATTTGTAAAATGTCTTGTAAACAACTGCCCGCAAGTATGGCAAATATAAGCATTTATAAAATTATGTGATGATAAACATTAAGCAAGTTGTTATGTTTTTCATCGAGAAGGTTTGTTAAATCCCAAACAGACAGATGTCAGAGAACGTTTTGTTACAGAAAGGGATGATTGATAATCCCAGCCTCCCCTTTGCTCTACTGCCCATAAAATGGCCACTTGAAATACCTTCTTCCTCCCCTTGACAGTGATGCATGCACAGTGCATGACAGGCCTGTTGTGTCACATAACAGAGAGTTTTTGGGTGGTGAGCCGGAGCTATGGTAGCCATGTCCATACCATGTGGAGAAAGCTGGTGTGAGAGAGTTAGGCAAACACACTGCTTCTCTGGCAGAGATGGGAGACAAAGAGAATTCTGATGGAATGTGCACTAGTTCTCATCTTCTGGAGACTTTCTCAGGGCTTGTTCTCACATCTTCCTCCAGTTCTAGCCTCCTTTTATGTATAAGCTAATTTGGATTGGCTTTCATCACAAGTGCAATGGTAGAACCATGAAAAAAGGCAGATACATTTTCTTTCCCTTTGGATTAAAGCTACCTATGAGAATGGGGCTGGGGAAGTGGCCAGACTTTTTCATAAGGGAGATTCAAAGCCACAGTCTCTGGCTTTGTTGGACAAGGATGGATGCTGATTTTTAACAGTGCAGTGGCGCTGGCAAGAGGGCAATAAGCCTGAGCTCCTCTGGCTCCCAAAGCTATGCCGACCTGACCTTTACACCACAATTAAGATATTAGAAGTAGAAATAGGATATGAATCCTGGAAGTGACCACTAAGTTGTGACTTCGAGCCACTCATCTCACCTACTACTGTCATCTATAAAGTAAGTCCAGGCTACTGTCATCTATAAAGTAAGGTCTCACACATTGCAGAGTGTTGTAATTCTTGAAGCTCTTGTGAAAAGTTACTTTAAACCCAATAAAGAGTAACCGTGAGAAATGCTATATGAAGGGTAGATGGGTAGAGATTTAGATGAAAATAGTCAATTGAGACTATTTTTAATAATAAGATTTATAAAAACTAAAACATATAGCATTACTATATGGCAGACACTGTTATAAAAGCATTACCTATGTTAACTCATTTAACCCTATCCTTAACTCTATGAGATAGATAATTATTATCTCCATTTTATAGTTGAAGAAACCAAGGCACAGAGAAGTTGAGTAACTTGCCCAAGGCTACACAGCATGTCAGACAGAGGAACTTAATTTATGCAATTAGTGTCTAAAATGCAAGCTCTTAAAACTATGCTCCACTGCTGTTAAATGCACCTACTTCTCTGCCTGGCACAGAATAGAATTCAACAAGTGCTTATAAATGTTAGCAGATGGGTGTGTTCTCCCTCCCAGGAACACACCCCCTGCCTTTCCCTCCTCCTCTTCTCCCCCCATCAAGCCTGCATCTTCTAAACTCTAAGGGACCCCACGAGACTTGCAACCCGGGAGCAATGAGCAAAGGCAGGCCCTGCTAGACTAACTCCCTGAGCCTGTCCCCAAGGCCCCCCTTTCTGACTCTCTAGTGAGCTGACAGCAGCCCCACCTTGGCTCACTTCTTTCCCATAACATTTCTAGGGAGCAAAGCAGCCCCGCCTAGGCTGTCTCCTATTGCTTCTTCTTCTATCCTAAACCCTTCCTTCTTCTCACTGCCCCCAGCTTTAATAAACATCCTCTCACAATCACCTGGGGGGGGAAAGTTAGCAGATGAACAAAGTGACCTTTGTGAAGGCATTGACAGCAACCAAGTGATACATTTTTCAAAGTCACACCAGTGGCAGTAGTGGAGGGTCCATAGGACAAGATATCCTCTGTTGGGGATACTTTGCAGCCACACTCCCAAAGGCAGTCATTTTTGTCATGCTTTGCCTGGAGTTCTTAGAGCATTAGATCAAGAGTGAACTCGATTTTGTTAAAGGTAGGACAACCGTTTGTGTAATTTCACTGGAAACTAAGATTATACTAAGCAGACTCGATTTTGACAATGGGTAAAATCAGGAAACAAACTACTGGGGACAAAAAAGAGCAGAAGAAGAACATGGTCACTAAAAATACTCACTTTCCTCCCATTTGTTAAATAAAGGCACCATTTCCTCTCTCATTAGAGGCCTACATGAAAACAGTCCTTCAAATCATGACTTGCTCAGCACCCACAAAATTGGCAGAAATGGCTTCTGTAATTCGCATTTATAATTTGGACAGTGCCCTTACAATAAGATTTATTATAAGACTATGTATGAAGTAAATTAGAATTTAGGTGAAAGTAAAATTTTGATAAGTAACTTCACTATTCCTTTAAGCAAGAATCAGATTTCCCTACATTAACTTTACTGTGAAGAATTATGTTGCCAGAATCAAACTCAGTGGTTTAATAAAACCACTTCCTCATTGGAATGCCGAGATCAAGTTCATTAATCCGTACCAGCAGAGCTTATCTAAGCAATGGGAAAGGCCATTGTAATGATTATCTACTGTGTGGTTTTACAAAACAGCCGAAGTTTAGCAACTTGCACTTTTATTGTCTAATGGCTTCAAAGATCTAAGGAACAAAATGGCTTAAAGATTAATTGAAACTCAAATCATGACAACTGCCAGGGTTTGGAAATGTTAGATTATAAGGACTACCGATCTCTCTCATGTGATCAAAATAATGGCTGTGGAAAAAAACTATTAGGTCACTGCATCTACTGATCCCCCTGCCGGTTCTAGAGAAGCAATTAGAGCCTCCCTTGCTCCCTGTTGCTTGGCTGTGTGCAAAGGGCGACAGCGTTAACTCCTTGTGGTATAGCCAGGCTGGCTGGGAGGAGAGATGGGGTGCCATCCATCCAGCCTGTTTGCATCATGTGTGTGTGTGGGGAGAAAGGGGCGGTATGGGGGGTGTGGCCTGCCAAGCTGAATCCTGGACTGAGCCCAGGGTGTGCTTAATAGTGGATTTTAAACAGGCCCTTCTGGGACTCTTATTTTGCAGAATTTCCCATATGAAATTGTAGCCACAGGAGCCACACCTTGCTAAGCCCTGAGAAGATGGAAACAGTCCACACAGGGGACAGTCTACTGAGCTCAACCCACAGAAAAGCCCTGCCTGTGCCCGATGTGTTGAAGCTCACATCTCTCTCCAGTCGCACCAGGACACATGTACATGGCTTCACTTGTCAGATGATTTTTGAATTATTTACACAAGCCATGAGACTGTGTGGATGTAACACTCTCTAGATTGAAATATGGCTTAAAAAAAAAAAAGTAAATCCTCACCTGAGAATATTTTTTCCATTGGTTTATAGAGAGAGTGGGAGGGTGGAAGAAGGAGGGTGAGAGAAAGAAACATTCATGTGAGAGAGATATATGGACGGGTTGCCTCCCATATGTGCCCCAACTGGAGCTGGGATTGCAACCGAGGTACATGCCCTTGACCAAGAATTGAATCCGAGACCCTTCAGTCCAGTGATAGACACTAACCACTGAGTAAAACTGGCCAGGACAATATGGCCAAGCTCTTGCTTATGAGGACCTATCATTAGACAGCATTTTCAATGGAAGTCTGAGAGAAATAGTTCTGTAGGAGACAGCCATTACCTAGCCCATCATCCAGACAACTGTACAATGCAGATATGAGCACATACCCTACTTCCATCCCTGTATGTACTAGAGGCCCAGTGCATGAAATTCATGCACTGGGGGCAGGGGGGTCCCCTCAGCCTGGCCTGTGCCCTTTAGCAGTCTGGGAGCCCTCGGAGAATATCCAACCATGGGGAGTGGGCTAAGCTGCAGTTGGACATCCTTAGCACTGCCACGGAGGCAGGAGAGGCTCCTGACACTACTGCTGAGCTCGCCAGCCATCAGCCCAGCTTGTGGCTGAGTGGTGCTCCCCCTGTGGGAGTGCACAGGGGACAGTTCCTGTGTTTAGCGTTTGCCCTTTGGTGGTGTCAGAGCAACCAGTCGTTCCAACATTAGGTCTATTTGCATATTAGCCTTTTATTATATAGGATATGTTCCATGGCATTTAACAGTGTTCTTTACACTATAAAGTTTCAATATTTCTCATTTTATCCACTGATAAACAGCTAATGTGACATTTTCAGCCCAATATCCAAGTGGACCTAGACCAATCAGATAAGTAAAATACAACCAATTCACTTAAATAAAATTGGATAGCCCTAGCCAGTTGACTTAGTGGATAGCGTCAGCCTGCAGATTAAAGGGTCTAGGTTCTATTCCAATCAAAGGCACATGTCCAGGTAGCAGGCTTGATCCCCAATAGGGGATGTGCAGGAGGCAGCTGATCAATGACTCTCTATCATCATTGATGTTTCTATCTCTCACTCCCTCTCCCTTCCTCTCTGAAATCAATAAAAATATATTATTTTTAAACTAGGGGCCCAGTGCACAAAAATTTGATTATAAAATTTGTGCACTCGGGGGGAGGGGTCCCTCAGGCTGGCCAAGCCCCCCAGTGGGGACCCTCACCCCATGGGGGTGTGGCCAGCCTGAGTGAGGGGCTGAGGGCTGTTTTCAAGCTGCCCACAGTTCCCATTGACCCAAGGGCCCAGCGAGGCTGGCTGGAATCAGGTTTCTGGGGTTTATTTATCTTCTATAATTGAAACTTTGTTACCTTGAGCAGCGGCCTAGGCAGGTTATGAAGCCTTCTGTTTGCTTCAGCTCCATGGCTTCTATAATTAAAACATTGTTGCCATGAGCAAAGGCTCAGCCGGCCAAGGCAGGCAGTCGCAATGGAAGCCTCCTGTTTGCTCTAGCTCCGTGGCTGCCGGCCTCCATCTTGGCTGGGTTAATTTGCATACAGCCACTCTGATTGGCTGGGGGCATGGCTTGGCTGGTGGACATAGCTTAGGTGTCTCACAGTGATGGTTAATTTGCATATTACTCTTTTATTAGAGTAGATGGACAATAAAGTGTCTAAAATACTTATAATCTTATTTTCATGCCTCAGAGGCTTTTTCCTCTCACCTTGACTCACTTTAATTCCAGCACAAATTCTAAGTTGGAGGAAAATTCATGTTTCCTAGGTCACTGCAGACTGAAAATATATTGTCAAAACAATGATCACAAAATAGTATTTTCTGACTCTGCCCCTCTAGTCTCAGTTGTTCCTAATAAGCATAAAAAGTCTCAAAGATGGCTCCCTCTATGTTCTACAATCCAGCCTCCATGATGGCCCGACTGGTGCTCTGCTTCTCCTGTCCTAGAGAGAGGGTGATGTTCGCCCGCTCCATGGACACCAAAAGCAGCAGCCACCACCAATGCCCACTAAAGGTGCGAGGCCCACACTGAGAGTTCAGAACTCTGAGCCAAGGCTGCAATCTGAAGCTGTGATGCACCTTTTTGGCAAGGTTGCTGAAACTGTTACATAGGAACCAGGGATTCATCTGGGTGTTAGGGATTGATTTGAGAGGGCAGCCACTATGTCACCCCTTTTCTCTAGTACTTATCTCCCTTTCTGGGAATACAATTTTGCTCAGAAAACTCATGAATACAGCAAATTTTTCAGACATTCTCATGTGCCTGAATGCTGGGTGAACTTAGTTAGGCTTACCCTAAGAACCCTGATTAAAGGGTATCTCAAGAAAACTAGTTTGGAAGCCAGATTAACCTATGTATTTCCAGGATAACAGTTCTTTGAGAAAGTCTGGAAAGCCTAATATGAAAAAAGTCTACAGACCAAAAATGGAATTTTTTATTCATCCCACCAGAATTTATCAATCAAATCCTATTTCCTGCCTTCAACATTTTCATTAAAGTTACTAAATTTTCCATCAAAGCCAAACAGGTTCATCACCTTATTCACTAGATTAATTTTTAGAAAGGCTTTGAAATAAATACATGTTTACGAGATTAACCCATTATAAAGAAGAAAATCTTCTTAGTTGCTAGGAATGGAACTATTTTTGTTGGTATTATGTTTAGCTTTGATTTTAAAACAACAAAAAATAGTTCTTTTTCTGTGTTTTAGAGTGTAAAGAGGGTTTTAACTAAGCAGTGAAGACTGACTCACACTGCAATCACAGCTTTTTCTTTCACCCTATTTATTAATTACTTGGGTGTGTGTTATTTCTTTCCTTAAGGCCACATTTTATAAGATAATTTTTAATAAAAGATAAATTTTGCATTAAATATACTTTGAAATAAATTCATTAAGTGGTATCCAGACATTAATGAAAGTCAATTTTCAATTAGGTGATTCACATTAAAAGCCAGTGGTAACAAGCAACGTGTTCTCATTCCAAACATCTTCACTACAAATTGCTGTTAAAAGTTTCTCCCTGTATTTTCCCTTTGTATTTTGACTGCATGGTGATAATAGAAGGTAATTGCCCAGCAAATGAAAAATGCTGCATGTTATTTCATGTAAGCCATTTAGCAACTCTGTCAGGTAAACATATGGAAAACTCTCTTAATTACAAGATATAACAGCTGTAGTTCCTCTGGTTAACCTTGAATCAAAGGTTTATTCCTAAAGCTCCCATTTGTCTCAGGTCATGCTGTGCTAGCTGCCAGGGCTGCAATGACTCTGGTTGAGTGCTCCTGCAGCTTTAGGTATGGAGGGATGCTCCCTTGTTTCTCTGTGCTGGGTATCAAGCAAGGGCTTGGCTGCAATCGCTACTTGGATCCACCTAGTTCTGGTTAGCAACACCCTAAAGATTCTGCTGCTCATAGACTCTACAAAAAATAAACTGATAAACAAAATAGATCCAGAAACATGGAAGCATGGAACAGACTGATAAATCTCAGAGGGAAGAGGTGGGGAGTTGGGGATAGATTAAGTAAAGTATTTATATGCATACTAGTAGCCTGGTGCATAAATTTATGCACATTGAAAAGAAATTAATTAGAATATTTTAATATCACTATTCACCCTTTCTCTATAATAGAAGTGTCAACCAAATTCACAATTGACAATGACAGATCTAAACACGTGTAGGATTGGTGCCAGTGAGACCTTTATATGTATCACGCATGTGTGAGTCAACATTTATTTTGAAATTGCCAGTGCATGTCTTACGTATCGGTCAGTTGGTCAGATGGTTGGATGTATGTATGGTCAGTATGTATGGTCAGTATGTATATATATAGAGGCCCAGTGCATGAAATTTGTGCATGGGTAGGGTCCCTAGGGCGACCAGCGGGATGATCGCCCCCACCCCCCCAACTAGCACCTGCCTTGGCCAGCCTGGGGCCTATGGGCTAGGAGAAGCTCCTGTGTTGAGCATCTGGCCCCTGGTGGTCAGTGCACGTCATAGCAACCAGTTGTTCTGCCATTTGGTTAATTTGCATATTAGGCTTTTATTATATAGGATGTGCATAACCCATGGACATAGACAATAGTGTGGTGAATGCCTGGGGTGGGGGACAGGTGTGGAGTGGAGGGGGTTAATGGGGAAAAAAAGGAGGACATCTGTAATACTTTCAACAATAAAGATAAACTTTTAAAAACTAAAATAATAAAAAAGGAAGTGAAAAGATAATTGTTGATGACTCAGACCCCACTGAGGAATAAACTAAATAGAGCTTCCTTAACAGCTAATTTAAGAAAATAATACATACATACATACATACACTGTAAGTAATATAAAATTTGGAATTACTACCTTCTAGCATTTCTTTCTAATTAAGAATGGTGACTCACTTAGTTATGTGTGGCTAAGAATGATATACCTTGGTCCTGTTTGTATCCTCTTTTTCATCATCTTGGTTACAGGTTATCTGCTTGAATTCCTCTGTTTGGTGCTGCTCCACTTCCTACCTCAGTTATCTGTCAGAGCTAGTATTTCCTTTAGCGAGGTTGACATGACAATTCACAGCGCATATTCAGTATCCTTGATGGTAATTGCTCAAAATTCAATTTCTAAATACACATAATGAATTGTATGTATAGCTCCTGCTAATGCTCTTCCTAATTTGCTATGGAACAGATACTGAAACTTAGATATCTCTCCTTTCTTGGGCCCTCTGTAAAAACTTGCTTCTGTGAATCACTCCCATCCAGGTGCCCTGACTTTTGATGACAGTATGAGAACAACTCCCAGGCTGGATGCTACTGTGAGGGAGAAACTAGATTCTATTGTGCATAAATGGATCACTGTATTGAGCACTTCCACCAGCTACAGCTACGGTAGGCCTGTTGTTGAACTAGCTCACAACCACACACATGTCAGTTACCATTGCTATGTCTAAAAGAAACCTCAATCTTGTTTATTCTTTTTCCATAGTATGAACAGTGACAGAAAGTTTAAGTGGAATTTTTAGATCAGCGTTAGAAAACTTTTTAAAAAATATATATTTTATTGATTTTTTTACAGAGAGGAAGAGAGAGGGATAGAGAGTTAGAAACATCAATGAGAGAGAAACATCGATCATTTGCCTCCTGCACACCTCCTACTGAGGACGTGCCTGCAACCAAGGTACATGCCCTTGACTGGACTCGAACCCGGGACCCTTCAGTCAGCAGGCTGATGCTCTATCCACTGAACCAAACCAGTTAGGGCTAGAAAACTTTCATTTTATCTAAAGGTTGCATTCTTAAAGTATATCAGGACCCTGGCCACTTAGTTCAGTTGTTTAAAGTTTATCTGGTTAAAACACTTCACATTGTACAGAAATATCAATGTGGATTTTCTGAACTCCAAAAAGTTTCAGTTCTGCATTGGGTGCTGAGTTAAAGAGACATTCCCGCATGTCTGTCCAAATCCACCTCACGTTCAGCACCAACTCTCTCCACCCAGGCCTCTCCCTGAACTTCCTGTCTTGGTCAATACTCCCTACCTCTCCAGAGCACCCAGATGTGAGCCTAGACAGTCTTCATTGACTCCTACTCACTGGCACCCACACACATCATCAGGTAGCAAACTCCTGTATGTTTTGAATCCTAAAGACGGGAAAGGTATATCATTTTTTCAAATATCTAATGGAAATTACATGTTTGCAATCAAACCACATTTTTTTTTGTTTGTTTGTTTGGGTTGGAATTCTTTTACATCAGTATGGTAACTTATCTCGGGACCATTAAAATATTCCACCGGCTTTTGATGGCATCAGAATCTCTGAAACATGAATGTAGATCAGACTTCACTTTAAATGTTCATCATGTGATTGACCTTGGATATGGGCACAGTGACAAAGACCTGCAACTGAAAGCAGTAAAGTACTTTTAAATGTCTACTCACTTGCTCAAGTTTGGTGCTCATCACCACCAGGACAGAGCCTTTGATGATTATGAGCTGTTAGTTACAATGTGGATGTGTTATCATGGGAAAAACGATCTCATTTGGAACATATTTCTCTTTGTTTAGTTAAATCCAGTTTGCTGCATAAACCAATTTTTCAAATCACAGAAGTACAATTGGTAGAAATATGAGAATTGCCAATATAGCCTACCTACCAAATTTGCTCTTACGTCCATTTGCTTTGCTCCATTCCAACTGCATTTACCCTCATTTACTTCTTTTTCTTTTACTTGGGCTGTTGTAAAAGACTTGTACTAGACTTTCATCCTTTTGCCTCTCAATTATCTAATCTAATAAAAGAGTAATATTAAAATTGACTGTTTCTATGGGATGCCTAAGCCACGCCTACCAGCAATCAGAGTGGCTGTATGCATATTAACCCAGCCAAGATGGAGGCCGGCAGTCATGGAGCTGGAGTAAGCAAGAGGCTTCTGTTGCACCAGGAGTAAACTGTCTGCCAGCTGGCTGAGCTTCTCCCAGCTACAGGCAACATTGTTGCAACATTATTTCAATTATAGAAGCCTTGGAGCTGAAGCAAACAGCAGGCTTCCACTGCACCAGCGATGGGGGAAACTGCCTGCCTAGAGTCTACTAAGGCAACATTCTTTCAATTATAGAAGCCACGGAGCTAAAGCCAACAGGAGGCTTGGTTACCTGCCTAGGCCTCCACTTAAAGGAACAGTGTATCAATTATGGAAGATAAATAAACCCCAGAAACCTGCTTCCAGCCAGCCTTGCTGGGACGTTGAGTCAATGGGAGCTATGGGCAGCCTGAAAGCCTGAAAACAGCCCTCAGACCTGCACCCAGGCTGGCCACATCCCAATGGGGTAAGGGATCCCACTGGGGGGCTTGGCCAGCCTGCAAACATAAGCCCTTCACCCAGGCTGGCCAGGTACCCCAGTAGAGGCCCAAAACCTGAAGGGACTGTGGGCAGCCTGAAAATGCCCCTCAGATCCTCACCCAGGCTGCCCAGGCACCCCAGTAGGGACCCAAAACCTGAAGGGGCTGTGGGCAGCCTTAAAATGGTCCTCAGTCCATCACCCAGGCTGGCCACACCCCAATGGGGTGAGGGTTCACACTGGGGGGCTTGGCCAGCCTGCAAACAGTCATCAGCCCCTCACCCAGGCTGGCCATGCACGCCAGCAGGTGGACATCCCCAGAGGGGTCCCAGACTGCGAGAGGGCCCAGGCCGGGCTGAGGGACCTCCTGAGTGCACAAATTTTTGTGCACCAGGCCCCTACTATATATATATATATATTGCTGCTCGATTAATCCTGATCAAAATTGTCAATATATATTGATTAACATCCTAAGTACAAAATTACTTACCCTGGCATATAAACCCCCTGAAATATAGCTGCAACCTCCAGGCTAAGCCTTAACTTCCATTACTGCCCAATAAAATGCTTATGTTCATCAAGATGTACTGCCTCCTACTATTAATATAGCAGTTACACTTACTGATCTGGATTGTTGCCTCCATGAGTTCAAATCCGGACTCTGTGGCTTATTAGCTCTGTGACTTTAAGCAAGTTTTTTAATCCCTCTGAAACCTAATTTCCTCATTGGTACAATTAAAGTAACTCCAAAATATAAGTATTATTATTATTATTTAAAGTGCTTCTAATTTTTTTGCCTCTCAAATTTGCTCATACTCTTTCTCTGGGTTAAACACTCACCATTCCTTTTCAGTCTCTGGAGCAATGTTTCTCCAAGTGTTGTCTGTGAAAAAGCTGGGTCACCTGGGAACCTGTTAGAAACATATTTCTTTCAGGCCCCAATCTGTGTTTCAACAGCGCCTCCAGGTAATCCTGGTGCACATGAAACTTGGAGACTCAAGATCCTTCTCAAATGCTACCACCCAGTTCTTCCCTTCTCCCTCCCAGGATACTTGATCTCTTCCCCCAGTCACACCTTCAGAGCACTCTGTACCATCCCTTAGCACTTATCTTCTCTTCATTGCCTTAACCATATGCGTATATTTTCCCTATTTTCCACTTTACCTTTGTCAAATTATGAACTTTTTACAGGAAGGAACATTGGTTACTAATCTTCAAATAGGAAGTGGAGCTTAACAAAGTTTCTCCCAAATATTTATTTGACTAAATTGAATCAAATTATCTTAGTACTCAAGATATTAGAGACTAAATAAAGAACTAGAAATAGATGAACAACTTTCTTTTTAATACCTATAGGCATGCTTCATTTTTTGGGCTTCACTTTATTGCACTTTGCAGATATTGTTTTTTACAAATTAAGGTTTATGGAAACCCTATATCAAGCAAGTCTTTCAGCACCATTTTCCCAACAGGTTTGGATGATATAGCTTAACAATACAATTTAAAAATATATATATATATACATACACACACACACACACACACACACACATAATACTATTGCATACTTAATAGACAACAGTATAAACATATATGCACTAGGAAACCCTAAAATTTGTGACTCACTTCCTTGTGGTGGTCTGGAACAATACCTGCAATATCTCTGAGATATGCCTGTATTAAGAAGTCCCATGTTGAAAAATATAGCAGAAATATGGATTGAATGCTTCAAGTTCTTCATTGGAAGCAGAGTTTCAAGATAGGCAAAGGAGTTAAGTTCTACCCCCACAATCATTTCTTCATTCCTTGATTCTGTAGTGTGAGCTATTTTTTAAACATAATTTTCTAAATGCATGATAATGGGCGGGGGAGAGTAATATCAAGGGTTGAGGCAAAATAAGTATTTAAAACTGGTGTTTGTTATAAAAGTACTTTTTATTTTATCTGCTTGCAAAAGGTATTTATTTTTCCCAGTTTGCTTAAGTAATTTTGAACTTGGAAATGAAGCCATGGTTGGCCTATTAAATTGCAAATCCAGTAAAAACAACATAGTCTCTATTCTTTCTGAACACATGGAGTCTGTCATATACCAAAGAAAATAAAGAATAGTATTTCTTAAAACATCATTCACTAATTAGTACCAATAAGCAATTTTTTAAAAGAAGGGAGTAGAACCTACCTAGATTTTTCAAATCATGTGTGCACAGTTGTATATCCATAAATGAAATTATTAGAAACAAAAACTCTTATGATTGATATCATCCAACTGACAGCTGGGCAGTAGTTGAGTACAAACCTAATTTAATCAGTTTATAAGTTGGTGTGACTTTCATATAATGGAAAAGGAGTCTGTTGTTACTGATAAAAACGTGATTTCTTCTACTCTAGTGCTTGGGCTGCACGATTTCCTTTCCTTGGAGGCACCCTTAAACTCTCCACACCAGAGAAAATCAGTGAGCACTAAGTAGTGCTATTTTAACAAACAGATGCACAGCCTGAACTCCTATGTAATCCAAGACGCTGTTATCACCCTGTTCTAACCCTAACTATCAGATGGCTGTTTTCCCCCTTTGGCAAAGAGTCCTATGCTGCTGCCCTGTCAAATGTTAAGGCATCGGCCTATGAAACAAAATACAAATAAAGATGACCAAGAGACTCTCCTGCCTTCTAAACTGCTTCACAACCCCCTAGCACCTACTTTCTTCCGTCATTATTTGAAGAAAAAGGCAATAGCTGTGTTAATGACGGAATGCTGGAGGTAGCTGCCTGGCAGATAAAGTCTAATCAATATAACTTCTAATGGGTACTTGTATTGTTTCCTATTTCTGAGGCTCTTGGCTTTAAAGATTACTTTTAGAAGGATCTACAAAGAGAGCTCTTGGCAAAATTCTAAGAGACACCTAGAATATGTTTGGAACACTCTACTTGCTGTGGCTGGTTATGGAACAAGATGATAGAGATTTTGGTGGCGCCCACACATGAGTCACAGAGTGAATAATCAGCACACAAAATTCTATTCACCTGCTGATAAAAGCCAAACAAAAGACATGGTTCTAGAATTCTTACCTTTGTGATATACTTCGTTTTCAAAAATGGTGGGGAGAGAAGTAGTCATATAAATAATAAAATATTAATAAAAAGAAGAGCTTTCTTTTGGAAATGGCACTAGAGAAAATTCAAGCTACATTGCAGAGATTTAAAAAGAAATCTAAACTAATAAAAGCGAAATATTAAAATTAACCGTTTCTCCGAGACAGGGTAAGCCACGCCCACCAGCCAATCAGAGCGGCTGTATGCAAATTAGCCCAGCCAACATGGCGGCC
>PVJC01026979.1:0-23599 GCA_004026665.1 Murina feae | reverse complement strand
CTCGTCTGCTGTTGGATCTCTGTATATTATTCTTTATTTCAGTCAGTGTATGCTTAATTTCTAGCTGGTTCTTTTTCATATCCTCGAGGATCTCACTAAATTTATCAGCAGTCTCTAGAAACTTCTTGAAAAACCTAATAACCGTGGTTTTGAACTCTATATCCAGTCGTTTGCATTCCTCCATTTCTGTCTTTTGTGACCTGTTTCTTAGTCTCTGCATTTTGGCTTTCTGTCCTAGGTGTCCTATATAGGGCCCAGTGATTCAGCCTCCCCAATCACCTGGGGTGGACACTCTTGTTGTATGCCTTTGAAGGCTGGGTGCACAGTCTTGTTGTAGTTATCACTGGGAGGTATCACTGGGGGGAAATGACCTGCAGGCCTTTCTCCTCGTAGTTTGGAGTTTGGATCTATTGGAGTTCTGTCTCAGCTGCAGACCCTTAGGTTATGCTGCAGGCAGGCACACAGCTTGGGCGGGGTTGTAGGTGGGGTGGGGAGGGGTCTCAGAATCACTGGGGGTGGAGTGACTCACAATGGCTTCCCCTCTGCTGATGCCGCAGTTTCTCCCGGGTTTGGCGCCTCTAAACCCTGAGGTCTGTGCACGATTCTCAGTCCCTGAATCTCCGGGTCAGTGATCGCTGCAAACAGCACTGCTAGAACGCCACTGGTCTTCTGCTGCCCCGTTGCCCCACAGCCCGTCACATTCAGTGCGACCCCGGAACTTATAATTTCCTTCCAAGCCCTGGACCCGAGCGCCGCTGACGCTCCCTTTCACCCACATCACCCTGCTGCCGCCTCCCTTTCGCGTGTCTGTACCTTTCAGTTTGGGCGCCGGGAGCTTCTATTCAGTCTCAAAGCACTCCTTCTCTTGCCTTCTAGTTGTATAGCTTCCCCTCCCTTGGTTCTGGAGGATGGCCGTTTATCTGTATAGTTGTATTTCTATAATGTAGGTGTGGAAGCTGCACATTTAGATATATACCTCATGCCACCATCTTGGTTCTCCCCTCTTGGTACTTCTTTTATTGTTTTTTGAGGTAGGCCTGCAGAGCTGTCAATTTCCCTCTCAGGATTGCTTTCATTGTGTCCCATGGGTTTTGCATTGTTGTGTTTTCATTGTCATTAGTTTCCAGAATGTTTTTAATTTCTTCTTTTATCTTATTGTTAAACCAATCAATATTTAATAACATGCTGTTCAGCTTCCAAGAGTTTGAATGTTTTGGATTGTTTTTATTATAGTTTATATTTCTAATATTGTGATCTGAGAAGATACTTGATATGATTTCAATCTTCTTGAATTTTGGAAGACTTTGCTTGTGTCCCAATATGTGGTCTATTTTTGAAAATGTCTCATGTGCACTTGAGAAGAACATATATTCCGCGGCTTTGGGGTGAAATGTTTTGAAGATGTCAATTAAGTGAGTCTTTTGATTGGAGCACTTAGTCCATTTACATTTAAATTTATTACTGAAAAATACTGGTTTATAACCATTTTTATATTTTGTGCCTGTGTTCTTTCTTATCTTTTTATTTCTTCTTTTTATACCAGTCCCTTTAGCATTTCTTGAATTGCTGGCTTTGTGGTGATAAACTTCCTTAGCCTTTTCTTGTCTGTGAATCACTTTGTAAATTTCTGATCTAGTGAGTCATTTAGGATTGCTGTTTCTTTGCTGATTTGTTGTCTAGAGGATTTATCCAGTGATGTCAGAGGTGTATTAAAGTCTCCTACTATGATTGTATTGTTGTCGATCTCTCCCTTGATATCTTCCAGGAGTTTTTTTTTTTAATGTACTTTGGTGCTCCTGAATTGGGTGCATATATGTTTATCAGGGTTATGTCCTCTTGTTGTATCGATACCTTTGGTAGTATGAAGTGGCCTTCCTTATCTTTTGTTATGGCCTTCACTTTGAGGTCTATTTTGTCAGATATAAGTATTGCTACCCTAGCTTTTTTTTCATTTCTGTTTGCCTGAAAGATATGCTTTCCTCCCATTGTTAAGTGATTTCCTCTTGTTTTCTAACTATTTTGTACAGCTTACTGCTGCTATGATATGCGTATTGCTCCTATGCACTGATTTCCCCTCATTGTCAAACACCTTTCTCCCCTCTTTCTTCATGTTGAAAAGTGATTTTCACTAGAGTTCCCACTATTTTCTATGTTACTGCTTTTTTTTCAGAGAATTCCTAGTGGTTTCTAACACTGTGCTATAGTGTGCTTAGTGCTCTTTTTAAGGGATTTACCTGCATTGTACAAACATCTTAATACTCTCTTTCCTCACATTGAGAAGTGATTTACACTTGTTTGCCAACTATTTCACTCAGTTTAATGCTGCTTTTAAGTGAATTCTCAGTGGTTTCTCACACTGCTATAGTGTGCTCACTGCTCTTTTTCAGGGTTTCCCTCCCATTGTACAAAAACCTTTGTATAGTCTTTCCTTACATTGAGAAGTAATTTCCATGAGTTTTCTAACTATTTTGTCCAGTTTATCTCTGCTTATCATTGACTTCCTATTGGTTTCTAAAACTGGTATTGTGTGCTTATTGCACTTTACCAGGGATTTTCTCACATTGTAAACACATCTTTCTGCACTCTTTCCTGATGTTTAGAAATTATTCCCAACAGCTTTCCAACTGTTTATTACAGTTGAGTTCTGCTTTCAAGTGAATTCTCAGCGGTTTCTAACACTGTGTTATAGTGTGCTTACTGCTCTATTTCCAGGATTTCCCTTCATTGTACAAACACCTTTCTACACTGTTTCCTCACAGTGAGAAGTGATTTACACTTGTTTTCCAACTGTTTTACTCAGTTTCATGCTGCTTTTCAGTGAATTCTTAGTGGTTTCTCACACTGCTATTGTGTGCTTACTGGGTGGAGGGGAGCTATGGAGAGAAAAAGAGGAACAACTGTAATAATTCGAACAGTAAATATTTATTTAAAAAAAGAAATTATCTCTTAATCTAGAATTTATTTCACATCATCTCAATAGGCTCTGGAATGTCTTAAATGTTTCATTTCTCTCTCATGAAGAAAAGTACAAGGCATGTAATTAATCACTGCCTAGTGGCTTTTCCAGTTATAGGACGGCCCCTTGAAATAAAAACACATAGTGGACCTGTTTACACTAGCTGTTCCTTTCAACAGTTTTGCAAGCAATACCAAATACATAAATCGGGAATTCCCTATAATCCTTAGGGACACGCAATTATAGAAAGAGCCAACCAAACCTTAAAGACGCAGTTATAAAAACAAAAAGGGGGAGATGGGTAGTATCCAACCACACAAAAATAATTAAATCATGCTCTTTACACTCATAATTTTTGAAAATTGTGACCATGAGTGTTGCACATCATGACCATGGACCTGGGAGAACAGCTTACACCTCCTGTGAAGATGTCAGTTCAGCCACTGACCCCAAAGACAGAGGAGAGCAGAAGGCAGGTGACCAAGACCACTGAGTAGGTAGTATCCCCACATGGGGTCAACTGAAGAAGCTGACCACCAATATTCAGGTAACCCCATTCCACCCTTTTTGTTGCTTTGATGGCACTTAGGGATGCAGCAGAAACTTACTGGACATATGTTCCAGAACCCCCTGTGGTCAATCCAGCCACATGGATCAGGGAATCAATGCCAGTGTTTACTAACATCACCAATATGGTCAAGGGTAGCTCTGATATGCACATAACTCCTTCTTCCCAAGGTAATTATACTTATAACTAGAGGCCCAGTGCACAAAAATTTGTGCACCTGGGGTGGGGGTTCTTCAGCCCAGCCTGTGCCCTCTAGCAACCTGGGACCCCTCGGGAGATATCCATCTGCTGGCTTAGGCCTGCTCCCTGGGGGATTGGGCCTAAGCTGGCAGCCAGACATCCCTCTGGCAGCCTGGGGGCCCTCGGGAGATGTCCACTTGAAAGCGGGAAGCAGGCCTAAGCTGCAGTCAGACATCCTTAGCTCTGCTGAGGAGGCGGGAGAGGCTCCCGCCACCACTACTGTGCTGGCAGCTGGCAGCCTGGCTTGTGGCTGAGCAGAGCTTCCCCTGTGGGAATGCACTGACCCCCAGGGGGCATCTCCTGCATTGAGTGTCTGCCCCTTGGTGATCAGTGTGTGTCATAGTGACCAGTCATTTCCAGTGGTTCTGTTGTTAGGGTCAATTTGCATATTACCTTTTTATTATATAGGATAGAGGCCTGGTACATAGGTGGAGGCTGGCTGGTTTGCCCTGAATGGTGTCCCAGATCAGGGTGGGGTCCCGCTGGGGTGCCTGGCCAACCTGGGTGAGTGGTTGAGGGTTGTTTGCAGGCTGTCCACAGCCCCTTAAACGTGGGTGTCCCCCCTGGGGTGCCTGGCCAGCCAGGATGAGGGGCTGATGGCTGCTTGCAGGCTGGCCACATCCCCTTCAGGGATGAGGGTCCTGCTAGGGTACCTGAGCAGCCTGGGTGAGTGGCTGATGGCTGTTTTCAGGATGGCCACAGCTCCTTCAGGGAGGGGGTCCCTTTTGGGGTACCTAGTCAACTTGGGTGAGGGGCTGAGGGCCATTTTCAGGCTGGCCACAGCCTCTTCCAGGAGGGGAGTACCTGCTGGGATGCCTGGCCAGTGTGGGTGAGTGGCTGATGGCTGTTTGCAGCAAAGCTGGCTGGAAGCTGGTATCTGGGATTTATTTAACTTCTAAAGTTGAAACTCTGTTGCTTTAATCAGAGCCCCAGTCGGGTTGCCCCTGAGAACCTAGGCTCCCAGCACTTTCTTGAGCCCAGGGCTGGAAGCAGGTATCTGGGGTTTATTTATCTTCTATAATTGAAACTTTGTTGCCTTGAGTGGAGGCCACAGCCAGCCTAGGCAGACAGGAACCCTAGCTTCCTCCATCACAGGGACAAGCCTCCTGCTTGGTCCAGCTTTGTGGCTGCCGGCTGCCATCTTGGCTGGGTTAATTTGCATATAGTAGCTTTGATTGGTTGGTGGGTGTGGCGATTGGCTGGTGGGTGTGGCTTATGTGTAGTGGAGTAACATCAATTTGCATATTACTCTTTTATTAGATTAGATGGTTTTATTGGGGAGTTCCCTATTTGTTTATCTTAAAATAGGACTTCAGGTTGTTTACAGCTTAGCCAAGAAAATAAGACGTCCTATGAAGGCGCAGACATTGCTAACATTGCAGGCCCTTGGGACATAGAAAAATATATTCAGACAGTCCGTTGACAGTCCGTTCAATGCTGTTCTGCCTCTGTATCTGTTTATTTTCATCAATTTATAGTGGTCTTTATTATCCATAGATGAGTGAGGCCATGTGATATTTTTCTTTCACTGACTGGTTTATTTTACTTAGCATAATGCTCTCCAGTTCCATCCATGTTGCTGCAAATGGTAAGAATTCTTTCTTTTTTTCCAGCAGCATAGTATTTCATTGTGTAGATGTACCACAGTTTTCTAATCCATTCATCTGCTGATGGGCACTTAGGCTGTTTCCAAATCTTAGCTATGGGAAATTGTGCTGCTATGAACATAGGGATGCATATGTCCTTTCTGATTGGTGTTTCTGGTTTCTTAGGATATATTCCCAGAAGTGGGATCACAGGGTCAAAAGGAAGATCCATGTTTAATTTTTTTTTTGTCATAGAAGATAATGAGTTAAGCAGAAACTTTATTTCCAAGCTCTTCAAAAATTATTACAAACACAAATAAAGTATCCGTGTAAAAGTGTCTCAAATTAAATCAAAGGCACATCATCAAAGTAAAACACTTCTGACATTAAGAATCAATCCATTTAGCTTGTAAGATTTTCACATTGCTTTGCTTTTAATCATTTGCAATGTTCTGTAAGTCACATTTTAAACATATTTGAAAACTATGAGATAATGTAGTGTTTTTGTTTTTTTTGTTTTTAAATATAACCACAACTATGAAGTAGAGGAACTTAAGAAGACAAAGATCAGATCTGTGGCATACACAAAACGGAGAGATCTAAGAACATATTAATCTTTCCAAACAAGTTTGCTAAGAAACAGCTTCCATGTTTAGTGTTAAAATAAAACAATCTTCTCACAAAAACTAAGACATCACTTGATTAATAAAGTCTGTTCTTTCCCCCACTTTTACACTGTCTTGCTTTCATTTTGAAATTATAAATTCACGAGAAAAGGACACATTTTGTTATGGTGTCAAAATCTTAGGAACAACAAATTACAAGTATTCAATTTTTTAATAAAAATGTTTTCCTTCCCAAAATGTAAACATCCAGTAAATAAAACATACATAATATTTCAGGTCTAGAAACACCAATAATTTACTTATGAAAGGTGCATTTTTGTATATTTGGTGGTAGGGTTTTGGTCTTAAGTATAAAGCACTTCACCAAACAAACTAGGTCATTATTGTTTAAAAGTCTTCTTCACCCAGTTTCCTAATTTGAGTTGAAACTCATCAATTTCTGTACAATTTTGGCTAAAGGACTAGGCCACAGGGAAGGTCTGAATATGAAAGTTATTTGGTTAGAGAAAATGTTTTCGTGAGACTTGGAGGCAGTCGTTCATCACTTTGAGTCTGAAGGCTTCCTTGGCGAACTTCTTTCCAGGCTTCAGAGTAAAGCACAGAATCTGGGCTCCCGGAAGGGGTTGCTGCCCGCTGGCACTCCGACCAGCAGGGCATCCTTGCAGGCATTCTGCATGCAGTACTGCTGGAGCTCTGCAGCCGCCTGGGAGACCTTGATCCTCTGGGGCGCCGGCCTCCAGCCGGAGCTGCTCCACCAGGCGCTGCAGGGCGTACGCACTGGCCCCGGCGGACATGGCGGCGGGTGGCTGAGCGACGGGCCGGGCCGGGGCTCCATGTTTAATTTTTTGAGGAAACTCCATACTGTTCTCCACAGTGGCTGCACCAGTCTGCATTCCCACCAGCAGTGCACGAGTGTTCCTTTTTCTCCGCATCCTCTCCAGCACTTGTCGTTTGTTGATTTGTTGATGATAGCCATTCTGACAGGTGTGAGATGATACGGCATTGTTGTTTTGATTTGCATTTCTCCTATAATAAGTGACTTTGAGCATGTTTTCATATGTCTTTCATCCTTCTGTATGTCTTCTTTTGAAAAGTGTCTATTTAGGTCCATTGCCTATTTTTTGATAGGATTGTTTATCTTTCTTTTGTTAAGTTGTATGAGTTCCCTATAAATGTTGGAGATTAAACCCTTATCGGTAATATCATTGGCAAATATGTTCTCTCATGCAGTGGGTTTTCTTGTTGTTTTGTTGATGGTTTCCTTTGCTGTGCAAAAGCTTTTTATTTTGAGGTAGTCCCATTTGTTTATTTTCTCTTTAGCTTCCGTTGCCCTAGGAGCAGTATCAGTGAAGAAATTCCTTTGACACATGTTTGTGATTTCGCTGCCTGTGTATTCCTCTAGTATTTTTATGATTTCCCGTCTTATGTTTAAGTCCTTTATCCATTTTGAGTTTATTTTGTGTATGGTGTGAGTTGGTGGTCCAGTTTCATCTTTTTTGCATGTATCTGTCCAATTTTCCCAACACCATTTATTGAAGAGACTGTCTTACTCCATTGTATGCTTTTGCCTCCTTTATCAAATACTAATTGGGCATAGTGGTTTGGGTCCATTTCTGGGTTCTCTATTCTATTTGATTGATCTATACTTCTGTTCTTGCACCAGTACCACGCTATTTTGAAAACAGTGGCTTTGTAATACAGCTTGATATCTGGTATTGAGATCCCACCTACTTTGTTCTTCTTTCTCAGGATTGCTGCAGCTATTTGAGGTCTTTTTTTATTTCAGATGAATTTTTGGAATGTCTTCCTCTATCTCTTTTTTCGGTGTCCTGTAGTTTTTCGCATATAAGTCTTTTACCTCCTTAGTTAAGTTTATTCCTAGGTATTTTAATTTTTTGGTGCAATGGTAAATGGGATTTTTTAAATATTTCTTTCTGTAAGTTCACTATTAGTGTAAAGAAGTGCCATAGATTTCTTGGCATTAATTTTGTATCCTGCTACATTGCCAAATTCATTTATTAAGTCTAATAATTTTTTGATGGAGTCTTTAGGGTTTTCTATGTACAGTATCATGTCATCTGCAAATAAGGACAGTTTTACTTCTTCTTTTCCAATTTGGATACCTTTTATTTCTTCTTCTTCTCTGATCGCAATGGCTAGTACTTCTAGTACTATGTTAAACAGGAGTGGTGAAATGGGGCATCCCTGCCTTGTTCCTGTTCTTAGGGGAAATGATTTTAGTTTATGTCCATTGAGTATGATGTTGTCTGTGGTTTTGTCATATATGGCTTTTATTATGTTGAGGAATGATCCTTCTATTCCCACCTTGATGAGAGTTTTTATCAAAAAGGGGTGTTGGATTTTGTCAAATGTTTTTTCTGCATCAATTGATATGATTATATGATTTTTATCTCTCAACTTGTTTATGTGATGTATCACATTTATTGATTTGCAGATATTGTACCATCCTTGCATCCTTGGGATAAATCCTACTTGGTCTTAGTGTATGATCTTTCTGATGTATTGCTGGATCCGATTTGCTAGAATTTTGTTGAGAATTTTGGCATCTATATTCATGAGGGATATTGGCCTATAATTTTCTTTCATTGTGTTGTCTTTATCTGTCTTTGGTATTAGAGTGATGCTAGCTTCATAGAATGAGTTTGGAAGTGTTCCTTCCTCTTGAATTTTTTGGAATAGTCTGAAGAAGATAGGTTTTAGTTCTTCTTTGAATGTTTTGTAGAACTCCTCTGTGAAGCCCTCTGGTCCTGGGCTTTTGTTTGCTGGAAGCTTTTTGATGACTGCTTCAATTTCTTCCATGGCTATTAGCCTCTTGAGATTTTTAGAAACTTCTTGATTGAGTTTTGAAGATTGCATTTTTCTAAGAATATGTCCATTTCTTCCAGGTTGTCTAGTTTGCTGGAGTAGAGTTTTCATAGTATTTTTTAACAATTCTTTGTATTTCTGTGGGGTCTGTTGTTATTTCTCCTCCTTCATTTCTGATTTTGTTTACTTGTGTCCTCTATCTTTGCTTTTTGGTGAGCCTGGCTAGTGGTTCATCAATCTTGTTTATCCTTTCAAAGCACCCGCTCTTGGTTTCATTGATCTTTTGTATTGTTTTTTCTTCTCTATGTCATTTATTTCTGCTCTGATCTTTATTATCTCCTTCCTTCTGCTCACTCTGGGCTTTTTTTGTTGCTCCCTTTCTAATTATTTGAGTTGTAGAGTTAGATGATTTACTATCATTTTTTCTTGTTTTTTGAGGTAGGCCTGTAGAGCTATAAACTTTCCTCTCAGGACTGCTTTCATTGTGTCCCATAGATTTTGGATTTTTGTGCTTTTATTGTCATTAGTTTTCAGAGTGTTTTTAATTTCTTCTTTGATCTCATTGGTAACCCAATCATTATTTAGTAGCATGCTATTCAGCTTCCAAGTTTTTGGGTTTTTTGTATTGTTTTGTTGTAGTTTATTTCTAATATTATGCCATTGTGATCTGAGAAGATGCTTGGAATAATTTTAATCTTCTTGAATTTAGGGAGACTTTGTAAAGCAGACTTCTTATATTATGCTTCCTACTAAAATAACAGGAAAATGGTATAAAGATAAAGGCCTCCAGGCATTACAAGAATTATGCAATCAACTGGAAAAGTGTCTTTGGGATTTATTATTTTGGTATTGTTATCCTAGATACTGTTATCACATCTGCTATAACTGCATCACTTGCATTGACCCAAAGCATCCAGAATGCAAAGTTTGTCAATGAGTTGGCTCAGAATACCTCAAATATATTTCATGATCAATAAGATATAAACAAAAATCTAGAAACAAAGCTAAATGCTTTGGACACTGATGAGGTAATCAATTAGAAAGTGTCAAGATTAGACGTAAGTTGCAATGCCATGGTGCTTTTACATATATTTGTGTGATTACAGCCCATAACAGTTCTCTATGGCATTGGAGTAAAATCAAAATTCACCTACAGGGAATATGGCATCATCATAATATCAGTATAGACCTACTGCAGCTACACAAACATGTGCAAGCCATTCAGAATAGTCATGATGAAATTATATGTCTAGCAAAATTGGCAAAAGAATTACTGGGTGTTTTAAAAGAATTTAATCCATGGAAAATGTTAAAACACACTACCTTGTACCAAATAGGATTCCTTTGTATACTACTAATTTTATCCTACTTTCTTTCAGTCAGCAGCAAGTTCCTGCTATCTCAAGTCTGAGGATCCAACTAGAAGTCCATAAGCTACATTTAAGAATAAAAAAGAAGGAGATGTAGAGAGTGCCTGGGAAGGCACATGAACATTTCTTTAATTATTGTCAGCTGAGTCCAATAGTGTTGGCAGAGCCATGTCCTGGAGACCTACCATGCCAGAGACAGGTACATTGGCAGCCTTACCCTTAGCTCAGGTGCCAGGGGGTGGGTTTAATTATCTAAGTACAGCCAGGTGCAGGGAACAGATACAATTATCTGGGCTTAGCCAGGAGTGACATTACTAAGAAGCCACAAAGAATGAAAAATTACAGCTTGATCTTTAACCATGATTTCACATAATTTGCTTTGTTTTAAACTCTCGTAAAACTTCCTGGAATCATACTGTATACAATAAATGCACTTCACCAACTCTGGGTCTCTGTCTCTCCATCAGAGGGCCAGCTGTCCCACCCAGTCCCAGCTTTTCCCCTCTGTCTCTGTGTCTGTCTATTTCTTTCATTTTCTCAATCCCAAACTGCCCCTACTCAGGACTTGTGGCTGCTCTCTAGCTGTGCTGGTCATAGTCCAAGAGAGAAATACTTAATACACTATCTCAGCCTCAAAGCTTTACAACACTTCTGCACAGGCTGTGGACTCTGGGAACACACAGTGAGAACATACCAGTGAGACTTCAGGCAACTCTTACCACAAAAGCCTGAACAACAATCACATACACAAAAGCTTTCATGATGAAGCTGGGAGTGAGTCACATTGTCAATCTGTGATGAGACTTCACCCACAAATAAAAACACTAATATTGAAGACCTAACTACATAAAGAGAACCCAAATGGCACAAGTAGGGGGCTCCACTAGATGACCAAGCCCAAGGGATCTGAAAGACCACACAACTGGGTCCCAAAAATCACCAACTACATAGCACCACCCTCAGAAGAACCTGTGTAGCAAAGCAGTTGGATCTAAGACATAGAAACAATTAAAATGTTACAGCAAAAAATGGGAAGACAAAAAAACTATCCCTAAAGGAAAGAAAAAGAGTAATCACCAGAAAGAAAATTAAATGAAATGGAGGCAAGTAACATGTCAGAGAAAGAATTCAGAGTAATGGTTACAAGGATCCTCAAATACACACAACTCAATAAGGAGCTGAATGAGACTGTCATCAATATGAAAAGGAATCAAGAAGAAATGAAGAAAAACCTAGCTGCAATAAAGAACACAATGGAAGGTTTAAACAGTATACTAGAAGAGGCTGAGAACTGCATCAGTGAATTAGAAGAGAAGGAAAAAAAACACACTAACCCAGCAGCAACTGGAAAGAAAACTTATAAAGTAGGAGGAGAGCCTAAGGGAACTTTGGAACAACATGGAAAGTAGCAACGTTCACATAATAGAGATACCAGAAAAGGAGGAAGAAGAACAAGGAACAGAAAACTTGTTTGAAGAAATAATGACAACAAACTTCCCTGATGTTGGCAAGAAAAATCCACACAAGTCCAAAATGCACAGAGAATCCCTAACAAGATGAACCCAAAAGACCAACACCAAGAGACATAAAATGAAATTGGCAAACATCAATGACAAAGTAGGAATCTTAAAGGCTGCCAAAGAGACAGAAAGTTACCTACAAGAGATCTCCCATTAAAATATCAACTGATTTCTCATACAGAAACACACTAGGCCATAAGACAATGGAATGAAATATACAAAGGGATGCAAAGCAAGGGAATGAATCCAAGAATACTATACCTAGCAAGGCTATCATTCAAAATTGAAGGTGGAATCAGGAGTTTTACACACACAAAAGGCCTCAGAGAGCTTATTACTACCAAGCCAGCAATGCAAGAAATGCTAAAGGGACTGCTGTAAAAAGAAGAAACAGAAAGGTAAGAAGGCACACAAACATAAGGAATAAAAATGGTGACAAACAAGTACACACCAATAACAATATTAAACGTTCCACTACTGAATGTTCTAATAAAAAGACATAGGGCAGCTGAATGAATAAGAAAACATGACCCATATATTTGCTGTCTGCCAGAGACCCACTTCAGTACAAAGGATTCATACAGACAGATAGCGAAGGGATGGAAAAAATTATTCACACAACTGGAAATGAGAATAAATCTGGGGTTGCAATACTTATATCTGACAAAATAGACCTCAAAGTAAAGTCCAGAATGATAGATAAGGAAGGCCACTTCATAATACTGAAGGGAGAAATTCAACAAGAAGATGTAACTCTGGTAAACATATATTCACCCAACACATGAGCACCAAAATACATAAACAACTTCTAGAAGATATCAAAGGAGAGATTGATAGCAATAAAATCATAGTAGGGAACTTTAATACTTCATTGCCACCATGGATAAATCCTCTAAGCAAAACATCAACAAATAAGCATCAATCCTAAGTGACTCACTAGATCAGATGGAATTAATTGACATCTTCAGAATATTTCACTCCAAAGCTACAGAATATATATTTTTCTCAAGTACACATGGGACATTTTCAAAGATAGACCACATATTAGGACACAGGTAAAGTCTCTTCAAATTAAAGAAGTTAGAAATCATAACATGCATATTCTCTGATCTCAATGGAATAAAGTTGGAAACCAACTCCAATAAAAACAATGGAAAAAAGTCAAACACTTGTAGGCTAAATAGCATGCTATTGAACAATGATTGAGTAACCAAAGAGATCAAAGAAATAAAAAGGATTGTGGCACCAAACAACAATGAAAATACGACAATCCAAAATCTATAGGAAACAGTGAAAGCAGTCCTAGCAAGGACGTTCATAACACTACAGTCTACTTAAAATAAAAAAAGGTAATAAATTATCTAACCTTGCAACTTAGTGAATTAGAAAGAGAGCAACAAGAAAAGCCCTGGGTAATCAGAAGGAAGGAAGTAATAAACATCAGAGCAGAAATAAATGATATAGAGATAAAGAAAACACACACACACACACACACACACACACAAAACAATACAAAAGATCAATGAAACCAAGAGCTGGTTCTTTGAAAGGATAAATAAGATTGATGAACATATATCCAGGCTTACCAGGCAACAAAGAGAGAGAACCCAAATAAACAAAAGCAGAAATGAAAGAGGTAAAATAACAACTGACCTCACAGTTATACAAAGGGTTATGAAAAAAACACTACAAACAACTCTACCCAACAAACCGGACAGCTTCGGCAAAATGGACATATTACTGGAAAAATACAAGCTTCCAAAACTTATTCAAGAAGAATGAAAAAACCTGAATAGGCCAATAACTATTGATGAAATTGAAACAGTAATAAAAAAGCTTCCAGGAAACAAAAGCCCTGGACCAGATTGCTTCACAGGGGAGTTTTATTAAACATTCAAAGAAGAACTAAAACCTATCCTCCTCAGACTATTCCAAAAAATTCAAGAGGAAGGAACACTTTCAAGCTCATTCTATGAAGCCAAAATTACCCTAATCCCCAAACCAGATAAAGACACTACAAAGACACAGAATTACAGGCCAATATCCCTGGTGAACATACATGCTAAAATCCTCACCAAAATTCTAGCAAACTGGGTCCAGCATTACATTAGAAAGATTATAGACCATGACCAAGTGAGATTTATTCAAGGGATGCAGGATGGTACAATATATGCAAATCCATAAGTGTGATACATCACATAAACAAATTGAGAGACAAAAATCAAATAATCATATCAATTGATGCAGAAAAGACATGTGATAAAGTCCAACACCCTTTTCTGATAAAAACTCTCTGCAAAGTGGAAATAGAGGTATTATACCTCTACATAATAAAAACCTTATATCACAAACCTACAACTAGCATCATACTCAATGGGCAAAAACCAAAACTATTTCTTCTAAGAACAGGAACAAGACAGGGATGCCCACTCTCACCACTCCTGTTCAATATAGTACTAAGAAGTATTAGCAATTGTGATTAGACAAGAAGAAGAAATAAAAGGCATCTAATTTGGAAAAGAAGAAGTAAAACTGTCCTTATTCACAGATGAGAAGATATTGTACATAAAAAAACCCTAAAGACTCCATCAAAAAACTATTAGATTTAATAAATGAATTCAGCAATGTAACAGGATACAAAATTAATGCCAAAAAAATCTATGGTATTTCTATACACCAGTAATGAACTTACAGAAAGAGAGACTAAAAAAGCAATCCCATTTACCATCACTCAAAAAAATTAAGATACCTAGGAATAAACTTAACTAAGGAGGTAAAAGACCTTCTGGTATATGCGGAAAACTACAGGACACTGAAAAAAGAGATAGAGGAAGACATAAACAGATGGAAGAACATACCATGTTCATGGATTGGTAGAATCAACATCATTAAAAAGTCCATACTACCTAAAGCAATCTATAGATTCAATGCACTCCACATTAAAATACCAATAGCATATTTCACAGACCTAGAAAGAACTCTCCAAAAATTCATCTGGAATGAAGAGAGACCCCGAATAGCCACAGCAATCCTGAGAAAGAACAACAAAGTAGGTGGGATCTCAATACCAGATTTCAAGCTGTATTACAAAGCCACTGTCTCAAAACAGCCTGGCACTGGCACAAGAATAGACATATAGACCAATGGAACAGAACAGACAACCCAGAAATAGACCCAAACCACTATACTCAATTTATATTCAACAAAGGAGGCAATAGCATACAATTGAGTCAATACAGTCTCTTCAATAAATGGTGTGGGGAAAATTGGACAGGTACATGCAAAAAAAATGAAACTAGATCATCAACTTACACCATATACAAAAATAAATTCAAAATAGATAAAGGACTTAAACCTAAGACAGGAAACCATAAAAATACCAGAGGAATCCACAGGCAGCGAAATCTCAGACATATGCCAACGCAATTTCTTCACTGATATAGCTCCTAGGGCAATGGGAACTAAAGAGAAAGTAAACAAATGGGACTACATAAAAATAAAATGCTTCTGCACAGCAAAAGAAACCTCCAAGAAAACAACAAGAAAGCCCACTGTATGGGAGAACATATTTGCCAATGTTATAACTAATAAAGGCTTAATCTCCAACTTTTACAAGGAACTCATACAACTTAATAAAAGGAAGATAAATGATCCAATAAAATAATGGACAAAGGACCTAAATAGATACTTTTCAAAAGAAGATGGAAGGAAGGACAAGGGACATATGAAAACATGCTCAAAGTCACTAATTGTTTGAGAGATCAAATTGAAATGACAATGAGGTACCATCTCACACCTGTCAGAATGGCAATCATTAACAAATCAACAATCCAAAAGTGCTGGAGAGGATGCGGATAAAAAGGAACCCTCATGCACTGCTGGTGGGAATGCAGACTGGTGCAGCCATTTAGAACAGTATGAACTAAAAATGGAACTCCCATTTGACCCAGTAATCCCACTTCTAAGAATATATCCCAAGAAACTAGAAACACCAATCAGAAAGAATATGTGCACCCTTATGTTCATAGCAGCACAATTCACCATAGCTGAGTTTTGGAAACAACCTAAATGCCCATCAGCAGATGGGTGGATTAGAAAACTATGGTGTCTCTATACAATGGAATACTATGCTGCTGTAAAAAAGAAGGAATTCTTACCATTTGCAACAGCATAGATATAACTGGAGAGCATTATGCTTAGTGAAATAAACCAGGCAATGAAGGAAAGGTACCACATGATCTCACTCATTAATGGAAAATAAAGAACATTATAACCTGATGAACAACAGGATAGATACAGAAGCAGTAAGCATGGAACAGTGTCAAATTACAGCAGGAAGGCTAGGGAGTGTTGCAGGGGGGAAGAAAGAGATCAACTGAAGGACTTGTATTCATGCATATAGCACAACCAACGGACATGATACTGAGACGGTGGGGTGAGGGCATGGGACAGGGGGTAGGGGAGGCTGGGGGAAGTCCAATGGGTGAAAAAGGAGATATATGTACTACAATGTGTAATACTTTAAACAATAAAAAAACACACAAAAAAGCAAATAACAAAAAAATACCCCACCAAAATCTTATTTTGTTTTAGGTTTCCACACCAAGGTGTTGAGACTATCTTTTGGGGCTTCCTTAATTAATTGGCAAAGTAGATGAACTATCTCCTTATAGCTGGGAATCCACAACCTGTAGTATCCTGTAATGCCTAGGAAATCCCTTAATTGTTTCAAGGTCCATGGCAAGGGAGAAGTGGGGATAGGTTTTATTCTTTATTCTCCTAAGGCAGTGGTTCTCAACCTTCTGGCCCTTTAAATACAGTTCTTCATGTTGTGACCCAACCATAAAATATTTTTGCTGCTACTTCATAACTGTAACGTTGCTACTGTTATGAATTGTAATGTAAATATCTGATATGCAGGATGGTCTTAGGAGACACTTGTGAAAGGGTTGTTCGACCAAAGCAGTTGCGACCCACAAGTTGAGTACCACTGTCCTAAGGCCTGAATTCCTTTAGAAAAGTTCAGGCCTATATATTTTATGACCTCAGGTAAAATTGAGCCTTGGCTTTCAAGACCAGCTGAGTAGGTAGAAAGTTCATGAGAGCCTTAGTTTCTTCTCGTGAGATGCCCTCCAAAGGAGCAAACAGCAGGATGTCATCCACATATTGGATGACCTTTGTTTGGGGATGTTCAAACTGGCTAAGGTCTCAGGATAAGGCCTACCCTAATAAACGAGGCTATCCTGAAAGCCCTGGGGCAGAACTGTCCAAGTTAATTGGGAGGCCTGGTAACTAGGGTTCTCAAAGGTGAACAGAATCTGGGAATCTGGGTAGAGGTATACAGAAGAAAGCATCCTGAAGGTCTGATACTGTAAACCATTCAGGGTCCTCAGGGATCTGGGCTAGTAAATTATAAGGATTAGGAACTACTGGGTGCCTCATTTACCAATCTCAAATCTTGTACTAGCTTCCAGTCCCTGTTGGGCTTCTGTACCCCTAACATGGGGGTATAACAGGAGCTATCATATGACTTCAATAGACTCTGTGCCTTTAGATTGTTAATTATGACCCTGAGTCCCTTATCGGCGTCAGATTTAAGGGGATACTCCCTCTGCTGTGGATAAGAGGAAGACTCCGTAGTCAGATTTAAGGGGATACTCCC
The DNA here is from genome assembly GCA_004026665.1 of Murina feae. NCBI lineage: Eukaryota > Metazoa > Chordata > Mammalia > Chiroptera > Vespertilionidae > Murina > Murina feae. The sequence continues at coordinate 6,245 of PVJC01026979.1, read as the reverse complement.
TCTGCTGTGGATAAGAGGAAGACTCCGTAAGGCATATGTGAGCCAGGAGAGCAGTAGTGGTTCATCCTATCTTGCCCTGAGTGGCCCAAATGTCAGGGTTAATTTCAGGCTCTATCAGTGGAAGACACAGAATTTGCTCTGGGTATATATATGAATAGTTGTCCCCAGGGGGCTAGGATATTTCACCCCAGGAGGGCATGATCAGGAAGGCATGGGAAAAGAACAGCTCACCCCAGCCACACCATAAAGGTTGAGAAAAAAGATCTTTTTATCAGTTTTCCAGACACACCAGTAACAGTCACAGCCTCTGATGATAACTGACTGGGGTCCAAAAGGAGTACTGAGAAAGTGGCTCCAGTGTCGAGAAGGAAAATAATTTCCTTGCCCCTGACCACCTGGATTACCCAGGGCTCCTGGGAGGAGATGACAGTCCTATGGGGAGCAGGGTTGGGAGGACCTGGGGCCCATCAGTCCTGCTGATCAGCTGGGTTATTGGTTCTGCTCCCTGGGATCTCTATCCCTGAGGGCAGTCTGATTTCCAGTGATTTCCTTTACAGATAGGACAGGGCTTAGAGGGTCATTTCCTTCACCCCTTGGAGCAACTCCAGCACATATTCCAGCTTGGCCATAGTTGTAACAGGTGACCGGGACTGACTGTCCACCTCTGGGTCCTGACTTGAGACTCTATTGGCTTCTTGGAGCATGGCTACTATGACCTTCTCCATTTTAGTAGCCTTGGCCTGATCTCTCTTGTTTTACCCCTCTTCCTCCTACTGGTACCTGTTATAAAATATGGAGGTGGCAAATTTCAGTAGATTCTCTAAGGTACTTTAAGGACTGATAGCAAATTTCTGTAACTTTCTCCTGAAGCCCACTAGGTGATAAATTTGTCCTTTAAAATCAGTTGTCCCTCTGTTGTATCTGAGATCACAGTGGTATTCCAGTGGCTCCTGAGCCTTTCTAAAAATGCTGAGGGGTTCTCATCAGCCCCTTGATTAAAGTGACCAGCCTAGAGTAATGGACAGGCTTTGTTTTGCTATGCAGCAGGCCCTCAATAACATAGACTTGACACTGCCTTAGTGTCAGCATTCCATTTGGAATCCATAGGGGGAATTGCCTTCTGTCCCATTAAGTAATTCTTTCTTCTTTTCTCAGGGTCTTATACTCCTTGAGATATAGTGAGATAGACCTGGTCCCTGAATTCCCTTGTATTTTCTAATACAGTCTGTCTGTGTGACAGTCTGTCCTAAAAGTTACATGATATCTCTATGGGAAAGATCAAACATTTTAGTAAAGCTTTAGAAGACCTCAATATATTTATCAGGGTCATTGGAAAATTTCCCTAAATCTCTCTTGATTTATCTCAGATCTTGTAATGAGAAGGAAAATTGTGCTATGGTGGGGCCAAACTCCCCATTGGCTTGCTCAGCTAAGGGGAACAAACCCATGGGAGAGGTTGGATTTGGCTTTCCACTGGGTGTGGGCAACCCTGGCTGGGGGGAGATACCTCCCCAGGGGGTCCCTGGTACTGTGGACAAGAAGGCTCACATAGAAGCACTGGCTGTTGGGTGGCCTGAGCCTTTTTCTCTGGAAGATCCTGAGTTATTATGGCCAGTAGACAGTATTTGCAAAAATTTGGGTTATGCCTTAAACCAAAAAAGGCCGGGACATCAGGGATTTCTGACCACTTCCCTGCTATTCTACAAAGGAGGTCCAACTGTAATATGGTGTTATAATTCAGGCTTCCCTCAGAGGACCATGTCTCCCCATTTGCTAGCTAGTACAGGGACCAGGCCTGGGAGCAAAAGAAAATCAAGTGTTTCTTTTTAAGGGTTTGAGGGTAGAATGTGTCCCAATATTTAAGAATATAGGCCAAAGAGCTATTTGCATGGGGTGTGGGTGAAGTGCCTATCATCTGTAAGAAAACACATGAGCTCTAACCGATTTGGCTCAGTGGATAGAGCACTGGCTTGCGGACTCAAAGGCATGTACCTTGGTTGTGGGCACATCCCCAGTAGGGGGTGTGCAGGAGACAGCTGATGGATGTTTCTCTCTCATCGATGTTTCTACCTCTCTATCCCTCTCCCTTCCTCTCTGTAAAAAATCAATAAAGTATATTAAAAAAAAACACATGAAAGGATGTCCAGCACCCTTTGTGAACTTCCTTCTCTATTTGGGGCATCCCTCTCCTAGAAAAGAGATATTAGATGAGTGCCTCGTTGCATGCAACCACAAATAAGCATCTGCCAGACTTAGTTGTGCTTACCCTCCAGGCATGGTGTGCCCTGCCTTGTGGTCAGGTGCACCTTCATCCTCATCTGGGAATGACTATGGTAACCTGAGCACCTTCTTGGAAGTGCCTGAGGAAATTAAAATGTTTCTGAAGTATCCACTGGGCCTCTTTGAGCAGGAGAGAAAGGAGTGACCTATAGCAAATTTCTTGGAAAGATGGACACTTTCCTAGAGTCCAGGACTGGGACTCAGTAGCGGTGGCCCTTGTTCTGGCCTCAAACTTATCATAAACTCACAGCTTTCTATATTCACCACAAGGGAGGGACAAATGTAAAAAGATGGTGTGCCTTTTTAACCAGGACCAAGATCCTATGTCCATTGGTGATTTGCTTGGTCAGGTGGAAAAGATACTTATGGAATGGAACTTTAAGGACCTCAGGAGAGCAATGCAAGAAGTGCTGGAAGGCCTCTACTACTGCCTCAAATACAAATCCCTTAACTCTTCAGCCTAGTGTTGCTCCTTAAATTTCACATAGGGGAAAATTCCTGCCATACCTCCCCACTGGACACTAGGGGCAAGTGGTGCCCTTCAGGCAAGGGTACTCCTCTCTTGGCTCTCCTAACAGTCCATTGAAGACTTGAATTCCCTCTTATCCCCATAAAGCTACTGCAAGGAGTTGGAATAAGTCAGGGCCCTGTGGGTTAGATCCAAGGAGAGATTGAGGGGATGAGGCATCCTGCACAGTTGAGGAAGGCACCCCATCAACTGTGCTAAACAGGGAATCCCATCCCAAAGGAGGTGCCCTCCTGAACTCTTTGGAAGCTCAGAAGGTGGGTGAGGTGCAGCTAAAGGGCTCAGTGAGAGATCTGGTCCCAGAGAGAGTGTGGGAGCCTAGGGAGCACAAGCTGAGCTGGGGGCAAGGGCTGAGGGGTCTGGAGGCCAGGCATGGTCTCTTGGGGCTCCCAGAGGCCACCTCCAGTATCTTCAGCCATACCAGTCTGAATGTGCCTGATCTCCTCTAATCTGAGAAGCTAAGCAGGTACAGGCCTGGTTAGTACTTGAATGGGAGATCACCTGGGAATACTTGGTGCTATAGCCTTTTTTTGCCCCAGAGAAGGCTGGCCACGTGCCACAGGAATGCAAACCCACATGCATAGAGGCTGGATCCAGGGTGGCTGTGTCTCTTGTTCCCATGGTATTTTTCTATGCCTCCCACACCCCTGGCCTGTGGGGCTATCCTTGGGTAACTGTGATGCAATGTTGCAGGCCACCATACCTTCCCCCCTCCTGCCATTCTGTGAAATCCCCTCCAGCTTTCTTTGTTATGGGGTGGGGCCACAACATTAGTAATAAAAAAACAAACAAAATTTCTGGAGGATGAGGCCCAGAAATCAGGATTTTAAAAAGATTCCCAGGTGATTCTAATGTGCAGCCAAGGTTGAGAACCACTTTGCTAAGTGAACACCATGTTTCTAATGGAAGGCCAGTGTTGGCCCTAGCCTTCCACCATTACTAGGGGGTTCTGTCCTGCCCAGTTGGGCATGACAATCTCTCCTATGTTATCCAGAGAATTCCAACCCCAAAGGTGGTTCCATCCTGAACCCTTTAGAAGCTCAAAAGTTGGGCCAGAGTCAGCTAAAGAACTCAGGTAGTGGGCGGGCGTCAGAGGGGCACAAGCTCAGCGTGTGAGGGGGCAGGTGTCAGGGGGCACAAGGTCAGCATTGGGGCCAATGGCTGAGGGGACTGGAGGCCAGGGGCTAAGTGTGGTGCTCACTTAGCAAGAGCTCTTGGGGTTCCCGGAGACCACCTCCAGCATCTTTGGCCATACCACCATGAATGCACCAGATCTCTGATCTGGGAAGCTAAGCAGGCTCAGGTCTGGTTAATACTTACATGGAAGACAGCCTGGGAATACAGGGTGCTGTAGGCTTTTTGTGCCCCAGAGAAAGCTGGCCACCCACCACAGGCACACAAGCCTACAGACCTGGCGGCAGGATCCAAGGTGCCTGTGTCTTTTATTCCCACAGAATTGTTCCATGCCTCCCACTCAGCTGGCCCTTGGGAGCCTCTCTTGGGAACTGTGCTGTGCTGTTGCAGGCCACCATGACTGCCCCCTTACTGCCATTCTGTGAAACACCCTCTGGCTCCCCACCCACACCTGAAACCAGGTGAGTGGCCCAGCCTCTCCCCTTGGAGGTATTAAGGGCTATTCTGGTAAGCCAGCCTGGTGGGCTGTATGCCCCCTCTCCCCCGACCAATTAGGAAAATGTTTTGCCCTCCTTACTGATAGCATCCCTCGATTGGAGGGGGTGTATCTTACCCCTGAATTCCCAGGGACAAGCCCCCAGCACTCTTCAGAGGACCTGGCACCCCTAAAGAAAGAATAAAGAATCCCTGGTGCTATGGAAGGAGGTAGTTCCTAACTTGCTAAGGAAATCTCAAGCTCCCTACCAAAGGCTGTTGCTGCCCCTGGCCTTTCACCATAGCTAGAGGGCTCTATCTTGCCATTTGGGGAGTGAACCTCCTCCCTAGCTACCCTGGGAATTCCACCCCAAAGGAGGTGCCCTCCTGCACTCTTTGGAAGCTCAGAAGGTGGGTGAGGGGCAGCTAAAGGGCTCAACTAGAAATCTGGGCCTAGCAAGTGGGCAGGGTTCTGGCACAGCACCAAACTCAGTGTGGAGGTCAAGGGCTGAAGGTCCTAGAGGCCAGGTATACACCCTTGGGATGCCCAGAGGCTGCTTCCAGTCTCTGTCTGTACCACCTGGAAAGTGGATATTCTCTGATCTGGGAAGCTAAACAGGGTCAGCCCTGGTTAGTGTTAGGTTTGATCGAACAATTGAATTGATACACCTCCCCTGGGAACTGACTTTCAGGCCATTTCACAATGCACATTCCCTTTCACTGACACCACATTCCACTTGCTAAGACCATTATCTCTCCCCTCCAGACCAATACAGAGAATTCTCCGCCCAGAGAAAGCCTACCAAAAGTCATTTAAAAACTTCTGACTCCCGTCATTGGGTGCTGGAGCCATTTAGGGTTCAGCCACCTGGTGTGAGATGACCGAATCTACTCTAATAAAAGAGTAATATGCAAATTAACCAACACTCCGAGACACCTAAGCCACACCCACCAGCTGAGCCACACCCCCAGCCTATCAGAGCAGCTGTATGCAAATTAACCCAGCCAAGATGGAGGTCGGCAGCCATGTAGCTAGAGTAAACAGGAGGTTTCCGTTGCAACTGCCTGCCTAGGCTGGCTGGGCCTCTGCTCACAGCAACAATGTTTCAATGATAGAAGCCATGGAGCTGAAGCAAACAGGAAGCTTTGTTACCTGCCTAGGCCTCCACTCAAGGTAACAAAGTTTCAATTATAGAAGATAAATAAACCCCAGAAACCTGATTCCAGCTAGCCTCGCTGGGACCTTGGGGCAATGGGAGCTGTGGGCAGCCTGAAAATGGCCCTCAGCCTCTCACCCAGGCTGGTCACACCCTCATGGGGTGAGGGTTCCCACTGGGGAGCTTGGCCAGCCTGCAAGCAGCCATCAGCCCCTTACCCAGGCTAACCAGGCATACCAGCAGGTGGACATCCCCTGAGGGGTCCCAGACTGTGAGAGGGCACAGGCCGGGCTGAAGGACCCGCCCCCCCCCTGCCCGAGTGCACAAATTTTTGTGCACTGGGCCCCTAGTAAATTCATAATCCCTCACCCTTCTGGCCTTGTGTGTTCCTCCCTCAGAGACCCTAACAGTTAGTACTTGAAAAGAGAGATTGCCAGAAATACCAGCTATTGTAGGCTTTTTAACAAAATATATTTTTATATTTTTAAATTTATCTTTACTGTTCAGATTATTACAGTTGTTCCTCTTTTTCCCCCATAGCTCCCCTCCTCCCAGTTTCCACCCCACCTTCTGTCCTTGCCCCCCCCACTGTCCTCATCCATAGGTGTACGATCATTGTCCATTCTCTTCACGCACCCCCAACATCCTTAACCCCCCAAAATTGTCAGTCCACT